>CAJPEV010002956.1:0-20921 GCA_905338385.1 Darwinula stevensoni | reverse complement strand
GGGGGGGGGGGAGGTTGCCGGACACATTTAGACCAGAGTTGGGGGGGCTAGAATTAAAAATTACATATATTAATCACCCACCAGTAAATAATGAACTTGTCCCCTTATATTTTCAGCTAGCAGAAATATTGACTCCATCATCAGATCACAATGAATATTCACCAAATTGGAGACAGTCGCAAAATTTTTATTTTGATCTCACCAAATATGATTTCACCATCACGGGTGCTGGTATCATCAGAGATCATCAGCCCACATCAAAAATATGCACTCATCATCAGACTTATGAATTTTTCAGTAATTGCAACCCTATCAAGGAAAGGATTTTTTAAATTAATTTCTGGTTAGACCTGTGATGGCAAGATGGAATTGTGAGATCATATCATGTTAGGGGGCTTTGGGGGAGGACCTGCGTAACTGGTTCTCCTTGTGCTTGAGGATATGTATGGGAGTCCAGTACGGCGCTGACTTCCGGTTTATGTGTGCTCTACGCATTAAAGGTGCCATGGCAACTAGCGATTTTGAGGACATTGAAACAAGGAGATACCTTCATTGCCAGCAGTAACGGCAACGCCACAAGGGAAGAGGCTCGGAAAAGTGCACAAAAATATCTGATCAGAAAAGCGGAGCGTTGGAAGGACTTCACGAGAACAAGACTCTCCCTCAGGGTTTTGAGAGCTCCGAATTTTGAATGCACGTGTCCAGTTTGGATCAAGACTGGCATTTGCAAACATTCACTCGGAATGATAATTCACACCCGGGGAAGTCAGTGTTCCATTGGAAGCTAGATCCTTCCCCATCAGACAGAAACGAAAGAGAGGGAGACCAAAGAACGCTACCTCTGCCCTGCAGGCCAACTAAAATAGAAATTTATTTCTTTTGACACATGAAATATGGCAGTGATTTCGTGCTAATTCAATAAAATTTGGTGGTCATTTCATGGCATTTGATGAAAATACTGAAGGATAAATTGATGTAAGATTCATTAACCTTTATCGGTCGGATTTAAATCTCCCGCGTAAGCAATGACGGCCAGATATTTTCCACGCAGCTCGTAAACACTCGATAACTGAACAATTATTCACTTAATATCAGAAAATATTTCCAAAAAGTTGCGGAACAGAATTTATTCCTTTAGGCCATGGAAAAATGCATTTTGTGGCACAGTAGTTGTGACATTCGTCCAATAAATTAAGTCTGGTGATGAAATCATTTGGTGGAGGTAATAAGAATTTGGTGATGTAAATTCATTGAGTGACCAAATAATACAATCTGGTGATTAATCATTACTTCTTCGCAACGGAGTCTATATTATTTGGTGATGAATTTAATACTAACCTAACAGCATTTTTTTTAAAGGGTGGTTGAAGCCCCCCCTCGCTACGCCACTGGATACGATGATGGCGCCGTCAAAGCATCGCTCTCGTTTAATCTCCCTTCCTCCAGCCCCCCCTGCCCTTGCCGAAAATACACTCTAGAGGAGCACCCAGAGGTAAGGCTGAGTGATGCGTCATGAAGATTACCATCACATGTGGATATACATCTTTTCGACAAAGGTAAGCCGTTACCTGTGTTTCGCGGCAAGCCTATGCTTTGTGTCGGACAGAGTCCGGATTTAAAGAAGCGACTCAGCAAAATACAGAACCTCTCTATCAGTATGTTGCTGGGCTTAATCTGGTACGGAATAGGGTCACTTTACAATCGGTCAATGCTGCCGAAGCGACTACAAGGGCCGCTACGTATCGCTGCACCATCTAGCGGCGAGATTTGGCGTCAACTCTGAATCGACGTAAGGCATCAGCCGTGTCCCAGGACAATGTAATGGGTTCCACGAAATTATCGCTTCCCTTTATAGAATAAATTGAAGCAGACGTGAAAAATGCCATGGGATGACAATCTTTCACTTCATTCGGCATTAGAACATGGTGCTTCCACAACTTGCCTTTCGAACAGCAATTAATTTTTTCGTGGTGTTTGAAGGAGTGGTAGGATGCAAAATGCAGCAGCATCCCTTGTCTCTCGAAAAATTCCCTCAGTAATGCTTTCAATCCATCGTCCTTCTTTTTTTTCGTCTTCTGTTGCTATAAGTAAACCAGCCCCCGCTAGTATCATGCAAATGGAGAAACATCCCCAGATAATAAAAAAGTGATTGACTTCGGTATACTCACAATGTACATTACCATTGAGGGGAGGGGGGTAGGCTCATTTCATGGCACCCTATATTTTGTAGGATCACGACAAAAGCGACTGCGAACAGACGCCGAAAGCACTCACTGATTCAAAAAAGCAGCACACACCAGGAGTATAATTGTATTCCTCTAGAAATACTATTTACGGCGGTGCAAAATGTGCTTCCGTGACTTCAGCCCATCTTGAAACTCAGAATAAGCCACTACTGCACTCTGGCCCCCCCAAAAAAAACTTTGGAACACTTTTCAAATTGTAGCTACTCGTAATTGGTTCAGTCTATGGTTGTGCGCATTTGGGGGCTGACTAATACATCAAATGAGCCCATACTCTTATTTTCGACCAATGTCACGTGCCTGATGAAAAGATTGACGGCGGGCACTTTCAGCACCTTTTCCGAGTATGAAACAGGTTATGCACAAACAATGCACTTATGCACAAAGAACAATAAAGTGCACCAGATGTAGTGCGCCAGAACGATAAAGTTCTGGCCGCACTCCCTTACTGCTGTCACGCTCTAAATGATCTCCTGTATATCTAGAACCAGAGACTGGATTGGTGTTATAGCTTTGCATGCATATATTTCTTTGATGTATTAGACAGCCCTCAAAAGCGCACAGCCGTAATCTGAACCAATTACGAGTAGCTAAAAATTGAAAATGTTCCAAAATATATTGAAGCACTGTATAATCACCTCGGCTGCGAGTTGCCGATACATGCATCAAGCTGATCTATGTACCTCAATTATCAAACCTCGATGAAATGATAGAACAAATTGGGGAAATTGCATTCGGAGACGTGGTCTCAACGGGGCTTCGAGTCCCTAGAAGGATGCGAAGCAGGTAAAATGAAGAAGAAACGCACTCTGTAGTCTTCGGTGAAGACGAAAGACACTCTCTCCTCAATTTCTCAGCTGTTCAACAAGTTCTCTCTATCGCCTCATCCTTTGACCTTCAAACCTTCCTTGGATTCCACAAGGAGTTCATATTAAGCATTCCGTTAATAAACTCCTGGGTGCTCCTTTAGGGAGATTGGTGCGACCCCTCATCTGTCCCTTTATAACTGTATAAGAGCTTTCGGCGAATTTTCTATTTTCGTAATCATCCTAGGCCCTTGAAACTCGGAACGATTTCATGGCACACTGTTAGGAGTTCGTGTACAAAATGTCATCAATATCGCTCCATTTCTTGGTGTTGCAATTTTATTGGTGGACAGTGTAATAGTGACTCGATCTGGGTTTCATTGATGGTTAGAATGGAATCAAGATACGTCTGCATGTTCTACGGCGTAGAACATAGCATTTCCTGAGGAACGAGACAAATCTCCCGGTGTCTTGCAGTTCCATGAGTGTGTTCGGGATGTCTTTTCGGAGGGGGCTTCAAATTCTACTGATGACGTCGTCACAGCATCTCATTCGTTTATTCGCATCAACTCCGCATTGTGAAATCGGTCCGACATATGATTTTCTGTCTTGCGTCGCTTTGTGCGTGCTCCACAACTGCCTGAACAGAAAAATTTACTCTTGAAACACCATGTATAGAAATCAAATACTCGCTCAGTTTTCAAGTAAATCTGAAAATATTGCTAAATGAACCCCGCGGTAAATTATTTTATTTATTTGTTGCCCTGACAACATTCGTTCCGAACAGACTATGAGGAAGAAGTCAAGTGGTTGAGTTCGTGCAAGAACTAAAAATCAAAATAAGTGCTCTGTTCTGCTACATGCGTAGGAATATGGCTGTGCGGTATGTCGGAATGTACAGTGGGATTTTTGAGTCTCGGTTCTGGAAGGGAAGCTTAGTCATTGCGAGCAGCGGTAAAGGAACCGAAGGTATCGAATACAGTTCTGGAGCTCGGATGTATCAATATCTCTATCGCCATCTACTCCTCGACCGCCATTTCCTCCTCGGTGGCCATCCCTTTGGCAGCCGCCCCCCGCGGCCTTGGCCTGGCTCCGGTTGGGGAAAGGGGGGCGGGGGGTAAAGGTGTGGATGCCCTCTCTTTTTTCCTTGCCTACTCCCTCCCTTTTCTTGGTGAAGGAGAGGGTTCGGTATTACCGACATACTGCGGTATCTCAGACACTCGGTATCCCTTGATACCGCAGTTTCAACTTTTCCGAATACCGCCCAGCCCTAATTAGAAGTGCCGAAATGAAAGACAAGCCTAGGCGAAGATGCCACGCAAAAATACTCTAGATGCCTTCACTGGCCGATGGATTTGGCACCTGACAGTATTTGGATCTAAATATTCGTCTTCTTTGTTGATCGGTTGTTGGTCATGACACATTATGGGGTGCACCGCACAATCACGTCTCCTTTATGATTACGATCGGAAGTCGGTGAAGAACCAAGGGGTTAAATGACGAAAATTGCCTTTTGTTTTGCTGTCCCTTCCCCCTCCCCTCCTCTAGAAAAGCTCCAGTACGCCACTGCTCTTTCTAGAGTATTCTCATAACCCCTACCATATCATGGTCATGTTAGCAAGAGGGAACACGACTCGTAAAATAAAGGAATCAAAAGGGAAGCATATGAATGCGTCTATGACCTCACAGCATGGCATTTGAAAGTTGCTCAACTACTCGTCTGCGAGCTCCAAGTCCCCAGGATTCAGCTACTCAAGAAATCCACTCCCGCCAACCTGCTGGCAATCATTGTTTACATCTTCAAAAGCCTGTACGCATAAATAATTCGTATGCAATTGCACCTGAGGCGATAATTCTTCCTAGGACTGAAGTGTCCAAAGTGCGACCCGGGAAGACGTTTAGGAAAAAAAAAACTTCCCCCCCTCCACCCCTTTGGAATGCTGAGAAATCCTAACTCCAAAATTATTATCCGAGTAAAAGAAGTGAAACCTGAAAGAAACTAACTTTTTTCTCGACACTCAACGATGCGATTATTTTGACTCTTAAATTCGAGAGGTTCAAAGCTTATTAATCTAAACCTGCACAATCCATAGGTACCCTACATGTAGGCATGCAACTATCTAGTTCTATCATAGGGAAGACAGCTTTTTCTATTATTATATAATATATAGGAGTGTAAGTCTATATCCATGCTGAGACATTGTTATAACCAGTAAACGTGACTAACGATTTACTCGGATAGAGAGGGCATAACGGTGAGCAGTATGCGCCTAATTGCACTGAAATGTTTATTCAATTTCCCACCAGAGATCACGTTTAGTGACGTCACTCGTTATTGGGGTGGAGGCAGAGATAAGGGAAATATGAGAATGCTTTATTCGACATCTGCTAACATGCAAGTCGAGTCGCGATCATTCACCTCCCACGGAGGCATAGAACAGGTCAAAAGCGTTCACGATCTCTTCGTTCGTCCTTAGCGAGAGGCCTCTCCTCATCTTAGGAGCATTCCAAATGGCAACGCGGTTGAGGAGCTCTTGAATTATGCAATTTCCATGCCACAATCAACGATCAGTGCTTTCAAAATGCATTATGATAGGAATCTGCAAGGACCAAGAACTGTTCCCCCCCCCCCCCCCCCCTCAAGATATTGCTGGGAGGTGTATTGAGGTCCTTTGTATTCATGGGTTCGAGGGACCTCTTCAAAGATGGCTTCTTATCTCTGAAATTTCTCTTTCCAGATCACGTAGGTCTCGGAAAAGAAACTTACGAATTTCCCATCATCTTCCCATCTTTTGGCGAGGCCGAAATCGATTCTAAATTCTCAGTCGATGACTGTCGCCGACTGCTCTTCTTGGACTGGGTCCCTCGATGTCGGTGACGGTGCCCTTTTCATTCCCACCAATTTTCGTTTCGATATTCAAACGAGGTCCAAGCGAGGAATGATGATTGTGCGATGATTTCGGGCCTATCGAAAAGAAATTCCAAACCGAATCGCTCAAAAGAGCTCTTATTTTTACAACGATGAAAAGTGGAAGACAGATTCGACCAGCAGAACCTTTCAACTGCAGTAGCACGTTTAGCGTGATCAAGTTTTGGAATTCCACAAAGGAACTCGTTTCGAATATCTCGAGTGGGAAAGGGAACTGATGCTAGGACGGAACCGAGTAAAAAGGGAGCGGAAAGACCGAGGAACAACTGTTCGCTTCTATTTGAGGCCGATCATCCGTAAGGTGCCCCAAGGAGCCTATTTTCGAAACCGAAAAGGCAGAAACAGTGTGCCCTCGCATGAAGCCAGCGGATGGCGAGTCCCTGTCTCTTTTCACTCTTGAGTCATCCATTCCTGAAATAATCTTTCCCCTGTTACATAAATAACGCCTATAAAATACGCACCCGTGGAAGAGGACTTCCCACAAAATCGACGTCTACTACCGTAAATAACAGAAACCGAATCACTTCTCGCGTTGCTGCGCCACCACATGTTCTCATGAATCAATTATCAATAATTCTCGTCCCTTAAGGACGAGAGCTGAGAATTCGCCTCAAACCGATTTTGGTCACCTATGCGATCAAATATCATAAAAATTGCATTTGCGTCGGTTGAAGCGAATTCGAGACGCTCCGAGCCATGTTCTGATATAACAGTGTTTCCATCTCACCGTTGGTTTTGCGAGTTACATACCAACAAACACAAGACATCGCCTTTTATGAAGCAGCGTTTATGAAACCACAGAAAAATTCAGGAGTTAAGGGGATAAGCCGCAAAAATTGCACCCCTTCTTCCCGTTAGTCTCTTATGACGTTTTCCAATCAATGGTAACCATTTAAAAAATTAATTTTCTTGTTACAGCTGATATCGTCACAAGAAAATATTTAAATTAAAGGTTGGCATGCAGACTGGGTGAGATTACGAGTGTTTTATGCCAAAAGAACCTTTAAAAAAGGGCTGGAAATAAGTCGCGAATGTAAGGGTTAACGAAATCCTTCTGCTGCCTTGCTTGATGCGACGCTCATTTCTCCAGGTACCTTCGTGACGGATGATGTTCTGGCGATGATGAAAATTAGTCCTACAGGGAGGACGCGAGACATTTAAAATTGCAATCGGTATGCTAAACTCACGCTATAACTCGAGATGGGAACCACAATTGAGAAATGGAGAAAGATGGACGATCGGTAAAAAATCCGGGGTTAAAAAAAAAAGCGATGCCCATCTAACAGAGTAGAAAGCAAAAATGTTCCATATACAATGATACTTCTTTCTTAAGCAATGCTTCCTTTCTTCTCTTGACTCCTCGCCAAGAAGCTGTTCCGAAAATCCTCTATGGCCTGCCTCTATCGCACCTATACACGATTGCATAGTGATCTGAGACTGACGTCAAAGGTATCAGGTCGCTCGGAAAGGCATCTAAGGATGATCAATCTCGACCATCTTTTACATTTCCACGTACGATCGATGCCAGTGAATGAAGGAGCAGCGGCGGATACAGAAATGTCTCATATGTTCTCAAGTTCCTACCTACTCCCCCCCCCCTTCTCTCCTACCACCACTCCCCGTCCTATCGCCTGTTTCATCCTTCGTCTGGGGTAAAAACTTGAATATCTATTTCACTGGCCCCAATAAAATTTAATGTAGGTACTATTTAAAAAAAAATAGAATGCTAACCTGGCCATAGGGGGGCGGTGGCCCCCCACCCCCCTGGATCTGCCACTGTGTAGGAGAGATGCACAGATCTCAATGGTCGAGATCTAATTCTCTCCTACCCGCGGCTTGCGGTTTCAGTGTCAGCATGTGTAAATATAAAATCGTCCAGCTGAGTAAGTTTTCACATTCGTCGATGGTTTCCGTGCGGATTTCTCCCACATACGTCACTCAGGTAACGGTGAGATGCTACATATGATCTCCAAACAAAACGGTGAGAAAAAATGTCCTTACAAGGCACTTGAATGGGTTGCAGCGGTGGGGGGGCTATAATTAAGCATATGGTGGAGAAAAGGCCTGGGAGTCCCAGACCCGACGAGCACACCCACGTACAAGAAAGTGCCGAAAAATTAGTAGGCCCATAACCGAAGGAAGAGGGGGCGGTTTGAAAAAAAGAGAGAGAGAGAGAAAGATCTCAGAATGGTATTTTAGAGGGATAGGTCTTTAGAAGAGAGAAGGGTGCATAGCATTCCGGCCGATTGAGTTGAGGTGAAGAAGGAAAACGAAGCGTGGCAAATTGGGCCCACCCGCAAGCCACCCTCTACCTCAATTACCCCTCTTTCTACTTTCTAAACACCCCCAACTATAATACGAGAGGACAAAAGGGAACAACATCTCTTTCTCGCTCGGTGTCACATTATAGGCTAGGCATATAGCATGCCATGATAGCACGTAGCCTAGCAGACAGGCCCTATGTTTTGGTGAGACTTCAACTCGCGGATCACCTCCATGACCTTCCCGTAAATCATATCGGAAAATCCCTCTTCGGATTGTGCTTACAACTCAAAAGCAAAAGAATGAAGGAATGAATGATACGGGGGGGGGGGGGGACTCGATAAACACGGGAGCTATTGACCTCGGAAACAGAGGCATTTGTCGGGAGACTGCGAAAAGGTCGGACCGTGAGCATGTCGCCAGACGCTTCCGCTCCTGGGAGCTCAAATACCCATTATAAAACTATTTCTCTCCCCATAGAGACCCTGCGCCTCTTATCACCTCCCGGCTTCCGACGATGCTGTTCCGGTGTGAAACGATCCTGGGGCCCGATTGGCCAGAGACTTCCGGCGGGCGGAGCTTCAACTCCTCCGCCGTCCTCTTATTGGTTCGAGTTCCTTACGAGCCTAAGCTTCAACGTACCGTGGGAATACAATCCCTTCTCATCCATCTCCGCACAGTATCACATTTCCACGAACCTGGATCGCGTAGGTATTCTGGCTCACGTGCGAAGTGCGAACATCATGGAATTGGAATCGCTCCTTGTGCTTTTCTCAATCACGTCTATCGCTTCAGCGCAGGCCTGGTGAGTCTTCACAATAGTAACACATGAGGAACATACTTTATCCAAAGACAAGTCTTATCATTCCCCTTTGGCGGCGTGCGGTTTTCTTCTCAAAAGGCCTATACTATGGAGTTACAGACTGGTGAAGAAACACGAAACTTCAAGAAAATATGTAACCTCTGTTCTCTCCCGCGTATACCCTGGCAAAATATTCTGCGCTTACTGTCCTTCCATAAATTGTACTCCTGCATTTCTGGCAACCTCGGACATCACATACCGAATTTATTTTCTGAATTTTCTATGCAACCGCATGAAAATCAAAATAACTACTACTAAGAAGCGATAAATTATCTCCTGGCCTCGTAAAGAGCACGCCCCTTCCTCTTTAGCTCTAATTAATGTCGTTACGCAAACAGCATAATGTAAGCAAAAGCCTCACAAAAACTTGGGGGAAAGTTTTCACGGAAAAGAGCTTCCAAGCATCCAACATTTAATGTGGAACGCACGAAACAGTGACAAAGAGAAATGAATTCACGTTTAGCGTCATCAAATCGTAATACATGCCTTTCTTGTGATGCATTAACCACGCTTAAAATTAATTCGTCGCAAATTAATAGCAAGAGTGGGCCTGTAATTGCATTGTAATTGCCCAAGTCATTCTGTAAAAATACAACAAACAAGACTCCAGCATTCAGTAATTTCACAAAGGCCTCTTTTAGCGATGATTGAGGTACAAGAGTTTTCTGCTTGCAGAAACTTTTTATCCAAGCAACATCTCACGTTTGTTTGAAGCGTCGGGATCTCAAGATGTGATATTAATGAATACTTATTTTCGTCGTTGCAGGTCTCTGAGTAACGTGCTCCTCGCCGGCTCCAAAGTTGGGGTGAGTCCATATCTCCTTCCAATATCATTCGTTTTCGTTAAACAAAAGAGTATTTAACGGTCACGCGATGCCTAATTAAGAATTGGAGGAGAGAAACAGGTTTTTTCCAATTGGACCGTAAAGGAAAAGGAACCTCGCTGTCTGCAGTGCATTAGGGTAAATGCATTCCTGAAACCGGAGGAATGTCTGTCCACAAAGGGGACCGCAATAGCCATAGTGCTCCCACATTAATCTGTATATACCATCCAATAAACACACACAGAAGATACCAGAGATGAGATGCTCTGGAAAAGCGAGAAGTTGTCCTCGAGGATAAAGAGGATTAAAGTGGACAAAGGGATTAGGATGAACCCCACTATTGTAAAAGTTAATGAAACGATTCAGTCACACCACCGACTGCGAACTCGGTTCAACGACCCTTCTTTCTTTTTTTGCATGAACTCATTCATACAGACAGAAAGAAAAAGAGTTCGTCAATTTCTTCGCTTTGTCGCCCTTGAATGTGAGGGCATGTCAAGAGCCTTCTCAGGGAAAAACGGCTCTCACTCCATCGGGGCATATCAGAATTCTGTCTTTCGGCTCGATACTTTGAAGTTGCTTCCCGGTATTCCGTTCTCGAGCATCCGTTAATTAGTTTGTCGAATAAAAATACAATATGCTTAAATATATATATGAGCCATGGAATACATGCAGCTTATATGGTGCCCCAAAACACCATATAGGGATATATGGTGTTTTGGGGCATCGAGTAGTATCCTCGGATCCCACCTGGAAAGTGGAGGGAAGGTGGTCTAAAAAAAAAAAAAAAGGAGGCAGCTGCGAACGGGGGTTTGAAAGATGTCTTCATGCTCATGTAGCCTGCAATGGAGATCCGTTAGAACATAATGGAAAGAGACAAGCGTTGCAAATCTCTCAGGTATTTACCAAGGAAAAAAGAGCTCGGGGCCAAGATGGGTGGGCGCAAATGGGGCAATGGGCCTAATGACCGGGTGCATGCCGAGACGAGATGAATCAATTCCCCTCGATCCCGTAAACATGTGATTATAGTGTGCATGGGGGAACTCCGGTTCGTCATGCTTTCAATTTCTCCATTTATCTACATGGATCTCCCTCGCTGGAATCCTCGGAATGAGACTCGAGTCTCCCAAGGGAAAGCCCTTCACGTTGCAGCTTATTTGTCACAAGAGCCAGGGAAGATGTGCAAGCAAACCGAGGAAAGAATGCCCGTCCAAACAGAGCCGTTGTTGACAGCGCAATACCATCTCTGTCCGTGGTCTTTTGTCGCGTACAAAGGAGGGAAAGTATCCAATAGGAGGAGGGGAGAGATGAGTGAAATCCGATATATCACGCCACGTTGACTTCATCCTATTTGGATCCTCCTTGTCCTTCGCCGCCTCGCTGACCCCGTTTTCGACCGTTCTATCATCTATCGCGAACAATGAATGAGATTTGGCTGATTTGTATTTTCAGGCCAGCCTGTCCTTGACGGAGAGTGTGGCGATCGGAGCTCAGCTGGGAATCGAGGAATGTCGGCATCAATTCAAATGGGAAAGGTGGAACTGTCCCAAGTCAGCTTTCCTTCGAAGGTATTCATGCCAACGATTTTCATCCCAAAGCTTGCGTCTTGCGTCTGGGCAATCGAAGAGTTGATTTATTCTGGGAATTAATCTTAGCGGGGAGCTACGACCGGCGACACGAGAGACGGCATTCGTTCACGCCATCACGTCGGCTGGCATCTCGTACACCCTTACGAAGAATTGCAGTTTGGGAGAGATCGAGGCTTGCACGTGCGACCCCAGCCCCGGTCTCCATTCCCGATCCAGGTCGAGGTCGGACCGTTCATCCTGGAAGTGGGGTGGGTGCAGCGACAACGTCAGATTCGGGGAAGGAGTGGCGAGACAGTTCCTCGATGCCCTCGAAGACGGTCACGATGCGCAAGCTCTCTCCAATCTTCACAACAACCACGCAGGCCGAGTGGTGGGTTAAGGGTTCTCTCTTCGAAATCCCAATAATAATAATAATAAATTTAGGGGATCATTTCTCTGACCGAAATGTGCTTTTTCGTAGAGAACCTTCACCTCCTTCGCGAAAGGCTCACATTTCCCTGATATTTACAAAAAGTTTGGGAATTTTCCAGTTTAAACTGACTTTCGGACCTGTCTCTCCCTCCCTGACTTTTCCTGGTTCTCCAGGCCCGTAATACACGAAAGTGATTTATTTCCTCCGTAGGCGGTGAGAAGAACGATGCAGCGGCAATGTAAGTGTCACGGGGTGTCCGGGAGTTGCGCGACGAAGACGTGCTGGATGGGTCTCGCCCCCTTCCGCAGCGTGGGAGACTTCCTCAAGAAACAATATCGCAAGGCCGTCCGCATGGATTCCCTCAACGGCAACGAAGCCGAGAAGAATGCCATCCATGTGAGACGGGCGGCCGGACCCAGACGGGGCAAGGGCAAGCGTCAAGGTCAAGGTCAAGGACGAGGCATCTCGAAACGAACTCTCGTTTACTTGGAACCCTCGCCAGATTACTGCTCTCATAACGTCACTGCCGGTACGTAGACGATGTTCCGACGACTCCTAAAAATAGCAATATATTCGTAATTGCAATTCCTCTGAAGAAAAATTAATTTGGTAATTCCAAATCCTAATTTTGATAGATTCCTATCAACCTTTCGGATTCCCTCTCGAAAACAAAGGGACAAAAACCAGCCGGAAGAAAACAAAATGCTCTTCATTCCAACCAGAGAGAATGTTGGAATGAGGGAGGCATTTTGCTTTCAAATTTACATCAGAGGCGAAGCAGGTTAAGCTGAGGGAGGAGCTCATAAACAGGCAAAAGTGAACCCCATAGGATCTGTGCCTGCAATTTCGCCATTTGGTGTGGTCTATAGAATGTGTCCAGACAGTTTCTTCATTCCTGAAGTTTTTTTTTCCTGAGTTCACCAAAATCTCTTTTCGTTTCTTTTTTTTCTCACTTTTCGTTTCGCGAACCAGGACGAACCATAATTGGAATTGTAGGCCTGCTGTTTTTCGGTTTCGCGTGCTGGAAGGCGCTAGGACGTTCCCTTCTGTCAAATTGCACTGAATTCTTATTAATTTAATTACTTGTAACTCTGCACGATCATCGGCGTTCTGTTCCTCGCAGAATCGAACGAAACGCTAAAAGATTAGGCAATGGATTTATTTATTTATTTTTCGTGATGTTACAGAGACGAAGGGGACCCTGGGTCGGGAATGTTCCCGGGAGCGAGGGCCGGGTGTATCGCCGTCCGAGAGGAGAAGCTGTCGCAATCTCTGTCGCGACTGTGGCCTTCGAGTCGCTTCCTACACCGTCAACCAAGAGTCTTCCTGCAATTGCAAGTTCCATTGGTGCTGCCACGTCACGTGTGATACGTGCAAGGAGCGGCTCAAGCGATACATCTGCGTCTCCAGGTGAAAGACGTGAAGCCTAGCCCTGTGGACGAGGCGAAGATCCACACGGAACGAGGAAGATCCAGTGATGCTTTCCGAGGACCACGTCCCCATCAGCTTCGATGCCAAAGATGTACACATGATACTGGGAGAGAGGGCGTGAGATCTCACGAATAAGTTATTTTATATGTAGACGACCCCAGGTCGAGGGGAAATAAAGTGATTATTTTCCAGACATGCCGCTTCTTACTTCTTTCAGAGCTCAGCGCGAACAAACGAAAGATACCGATACGATAAAGGTCACCTATTCCCTCCTCTTATCGGCTAGTGATTCCATAAATGCGTGACTTTACACCTCTTTGATTCTTCTGGCATCTCCAGTGGGCCCCAATCCCCCCACGCTGCCTTCCGAGGAAGCCGGCCTCCACTTCCGCGGCTTTTTCCTTCCCCTCCCTGAATACTCTGGGATGGTGGGTTCCCACCCTCTCCAGGAATTTTTTTTAGGCATACAGGAAATAGGATTTAATTCAAACTGTATCGAGGATTAAACTTTTAAAATATTACGACGTTTTCTTACTCTTCGATTCCAATGTTTCCAGCTCTCTCTCTCCCCATTTTTCAAGACTCTTTCCAGCATTTCTGTCACACAAATGGCTAGGAAACAATATGCATCACGTTCCGTTTCGTTTTTTTTTTGTTCCAGGGTGTCCAACATTTCAACGTTTTACACGTTTAAACATCGATATCAAAAGAGAGGTATTGAACACTGTATTACAAGTTATGAAAGCATAAACATTTTTTCAGACCTCTTGTCATACCTTACTTTTGTAAATTTAAAAACGCGAGTGAATAGGATTTAATGAGATTAGCAAACCGTTAAAATGGGTAGAAAATATATCATGAAGACGTTCCAATTTTCTCCTAATCTACACTAGGGCACCATTATTTTTTGTTCATGTTTTTTGCTCACTAAATACTTGATTTTCATCCCAGTCCGTCTGTCCTCAGTAGTCATTGCAACCTACCTTGGGTGAAAGTATCTATATATACCTCTACGTTCTGTATTTCTTAGTTTAAACTACACTGATGGTATTGGAGCGATAGCGTCTGATTGTAGAGTGGTATCTATGGTTACCAGTGATAAAGTGTCTGCGGTGACCAGTAGAATGGCACCTCTCTACTTGGGATCGTAATTATTTTATTCGAGGAAGTGAATTAATATCTCTCGGAAAATCTACGCTCTACCGTATTCCTTTGACTTTAGTGCCCCCTCCCCCCCCCCAAAAAAAAAAAAAAAAAAAAATTCCATGGTCTTGCCCTTGTCCCAGGAACAATGGCATGTGTATCTGCTCACATGACTGACCAGAGTGTTGTATGATAAGTTTGATAGGTTGGCCATATGCAGAAACAATTTATACCTATCATGATAGTGTACCATGATAGGTGTAAAAATCGCTTCACTCTATTATGATCCAAAACTTGTTTATTCTGCTCATAACGAGCTACCAGGGTGGATTACGGTGCATTTTGCTAACCCGATTAATTATGTGAACCGTCGCAACTTGTGCCGAGCGCAGTTACTCTGGAATAGATTAAATCCCGTAGAGTTCTTTGTATCGAGCCACGGCAGTCGGAATTCAATCATTAGTCTGGTAAACAGGGTCAGATTAATACCATCAAATTATCACACAACACTCTGGTCAGTCATGTGAGCAGATACACATGCCATTGTTCCTGGGACAAGGGCAAGACCATGGATAGGAGGTTGTCATCAGGAAAATTCACGAATACCTATCGTAATAGATATGAAGATAGCTATCAAAATAGGCCTCACGATGGATACCTATAAATTGTTCTTGCATACGGAACCTAGCAAATTATCGACCTATCGCCTGATACCTATCGTGATAGCTACCATGTAATAAGCTATCAAGCGATAGGAGCTTGCATACGGACCATCGTCTCATGCATGCTCAAAAACAGATGTATTATCAGACCATAAATGTCGATAAAACCTCAGAAATTGTCAGATGAAGCATAAAGACAATTGACACCACGCGTCGCCCGCAGTTGGATTCGAGAGTCCAAGACGTGAGTCACCTTGAATATTTATATTTTGGGCAAGAACCAAGCAAATGCTTTTCACATAGGGTAAACACCCCAGATTTTGGCCACGCTGATACGACTCCCATAGGAAGTGGACACCCTGTGCGCACACCAGGAAACACTAGCAATAGGTCCTCGTACGGGAAGATGATAGAAAGCTTGAAAACGGCCAGATGAACTAATTATGCTGGATTTAAGCCTCACTGACCAACTGGAGACCCAAGTGTTTGTTAGGTTGTTGAGAAAGCGCATTATCATGTCACGACATGTGGTTCTAACCATTACGAAATTGCCATTTTTTTTAATGCTATTTGCTCGGGAATATCTAATGTTCATAACCTTAAAGGCAATTTCCTCGAAATTGATATGTTGCTACTTACCAAGTTATCGCGTAGGAGTACTTGAAGAATCGATCCAAGCGATAGGTAGAGCTGAAGGACGCCAGTCTCGGTTCACCTCGCCGTCGATGCCACATACATCATATGTAAGACGTATTGATTAACAGCAATAACAAAGATTGGACATGATTGCCTGCTCTGCCTCTCGACTCTGGATCCGTAGAGCATGGTGTCGGCTCCCTGCATTTTCTATGGAGCCTATGGCGTATGCTTGCGACTTCTCACGCTCATAGATTTACTTTCTATTTTGCACACATCATTCCTTTACTTCATTCTCCAAGTTAGAGAAGTTTGATACATGTACTCCAAGCCTTCAAAATACTCCAAAAATACTGGACGGATTCATTCTGCACTCGACTTGCTGGAGAGCTCGCATGAAGTGTGCCAAGTATGGAGTGAAGAAGTTACAGGAAACGGGAGATTGGAGAGTGAAACGTTGTGCGCATACGCCATAGAGAAGGCAGCGAGCAGACGCCACGTATTCGGATGTAAAAGTTCCACGACAGCAGCGCCGGTTCCCGCCCCATCGGGGCAGCCATCTTTCTGGGCAGAGACGTAACAGTGATGTCAGCAGTGTATATATTTCCTTTAGACTTCGTTCCACGCTGCATGAAATTGATCCTTACTTAGGCAAAGAAAAAAAGCTTCCGCAACGAGAATCAAATTTTTGGACAATGCACTTGGTTCTTGTTTTTAAATACCTCGACTCTCATTTCGTTAGGCCTAACGTTCCCCTCCGCTGGCTTCAATCCTTCGGTTATTTCGTTTCGGTTTTCCCCCCATCCCCTAGCCCTGGTTACATAGTGAGCCAGGACAATATATTTTTTAACAGAATCGTGCAAGATCTTCGGAAATTTGTATTCTCTCAACCCTGGGGTCGAAAAAGACAAAGAAAGGAAACAATTAACCTGTCATGCGGCAAGCCAGGTAGAGCAAGGCTGACAGCCGACTGGTTGATTAATGACCAGTGGAAGAGATATCCAAGGGCGTAGGATACCATCCGTTTTTGTCGTCTGTATTCCTCCGCCTGGAAAGCAAGGATTGAATTTGTTATTCCCTTCTGTATGTGCGAAGGCCGCCTCTGCTTCACGATCGGGAAAATTTGATTGACGTTCCACACTTCTCGCCTCCCGCCCTCCCCCCCTCCCCCTATTAACGAAGAGCCGCCGGCTGGATCCGACGACACCAGGGTTCGGGGTAAGTTAACACCTTCATTTCTTTAAATAAAGTCTCTCAATGCTTCGAAAGCACGAGCACATCATTGATATTCGCACGAATTGTTACCATGAACTTAGCGACGGCACATTGGAGCGATTTCGTTAATGAAGTTCCCGATGATGAAATGCAATGCGGGGAATTCTCATTTCTTCTCACAATACTATGCAGGGCGGAGAGGAATCTTAACGAATGATGTGGAATTACAGATCTCTCTCGGTGAATTCCTTCGCTATAAACGAAAAATGTGTTCCTTGCAGCGCGGAAATGTGAAAAGATAATATTTTTTGTCTATTAAATTTTTTATTATCGGTGAAACGTTGACATCTTCCTAGTTGAGGCTTAATCGACTTCCTTCCCATGGCATTCATACCCGGTCGAATTTAAAAGATCCAAGGAAATAGAATGAGAAACGAGAGACCAGTGGTTCTCACGCCAGCGATCACATTGGGGGCGCGACACCGTCTGCACTTTTAGTTTTTTTGTTGTTAGTCTTAAAATTTATTTTAATGGGCTCTTGAAAATTGTTTGATATGAGCCATAATTTTTATTTTCGAAAAAGGTTCACGTTTACCCTCGGCTGAGTTTAGACCGATCATAATACAAATGTGGGATCTAAAGCGAGCGAGGAAGGGGTCTTCTCCCGCTTTTTCCTAGAATAAAATTCTCAGGTTTTTTTTTTCTGGCTCTTTCTCCAATAGATTTGGCGAAAGTAATCCGCTCGCGTAGGCTGAGAAATCCGGTTTGTATTTGTTGAAACGCTCAGTTCATCTGATTGATTATCCGATACAAGCAGGTTTCAATTAACCTACATTTCAAGATTTATGAAGTCCCCATCCCAGTTTTAGATCGGGCGTCTTTCTATTGTAACTTCATTGCGCTTTGTAAAGCTGCAGCAGCTAATTTTTTATAATGAATATTTATTTGGTAGGAGGTGGTATAACTGAATCTGAGAGCGTGCTACACGAGAAAGGGGGTCATGGGATTGACCCATCTCATGACCACCATGAGATCCGGGGTCTCTGGGAAAAAGCCACCCAAGAAAAAGACTCCCAGAATTGGCAACAAAAAAAATAATAACAAAAACAATAACAAAAAAACACCAGTGGCTTTTCCCCGCTTTTCCGCTGGAAAGTCGCTATAAAAACAACAACCCCGGTCGTTAAGAGGAACGATGAAAAAGATTCTTTAAACCTGCTTCCTTCTTTGTCAACCTGCACTAATAACGTTAGTCAACATGGAGTGAGACGCATTGAAAAAGATCCAACATTTCTACATGGTTAATCCTTTATCTGACCATCGAACTCTTGGCCAAGCTACTCTAAACGAGGGAGTCCCCTTCAAAACATGAGCGGCAATCGAAAACTGTCTATTCCTGCCGCATCCACACACACTTCCACCTCTCGTAGTCACGGAAACTGCCCCTACTTGGAGTCAGAGCTCATGTAAATGCATCGGTGCTGCTTTGTTATAAGTTGTATATTGGATAAATACTCCTTTTTTTCTTCTCAACTTCATTTATTTGTGAGGAAATAAATTTTTCTTTGCAGTATATGGGTGCTCCGAATCTTAGGCAAGTTCAGCAGGTGCACACCTAAATACATAAGCATTTAAATGTAAGCATGTATTACAAATATCTGAATATCTTAACAATGACTAAACTTGCTAGTTTTCAGCGAATAATTTCAAACGTGGAATTACGAAATGTGTTCATCGCGATTATTCATGAATGCCGATAAAACGGTTAAAATGATAAAAAGACAACTAATAGTTAATCTTAGTGGGCCGTATGCGGCCCGCGGGCCGCTCTTTGAATACTGTTGGTTTAATGTATTGAATACTTCAGTATCCTGTGCATAAATCACGATGTCAATATGACAAATTGATTTTTTTTAACGCGAATTACAAGTATCAATAGCGTTAGTCATCCGCAAATATACAAAATTAATTTTTTTTTTAATGTCTAATTATGATAATAAAAAGCAGGCTTAAACAGGATGGCTTTCTCCGAACCCCAAGATCCGGCCATCGGATCCCATGGCCTCCAGATGTGACTCCTCTGGACATTTTTCTGGGAGTATGTAAAAGACACCGCGTAAAAGACGAAAGTAACAAGTATGGACGTTTAAAAAGAAAGAGTAAGAGAAGCAGTTTCGACGATTGCGCCAGAAATGCTGGAGAAAACACGGGCAGAGAAAAAATATCGCCTGTATGAGTGCAGAACTACAAATGGTGCCCACATTGCAATTAACCAAAGCTTAATTTAAACAGTAAAAACGTATTGTGTTTAGCTACTGTCTGCTGCAAACCCGAATTTTTTTAAAGATAGTTTTCAATATATATTTAAAAAAAACTCAATAACTTATGAATACCCTGCATAATTCCCTAATGCTTTCGTTTATTTCTTATTTTATGAAGCCCATGCTGCATAATTTGAGTGTCTTGAAGCAACCACATCGTTCTAATTAAATATGGTGACTTATCATCCAATGTCATTCTATATATCGTCCAAGCTGCAATATTTTTATTATTATTTTATTGATCGTATAACGAAATTATCTCCTTCATTGAAAAATGGTTGCAAGCTTGCGTCCAGGAACTCATGGGAACGTGGCGTAAACCCTTTCAGTACCGAATTAATTTTTGCCTGGTTTTCTAAACCCTTTTTTTTGCATAAAAACATTCGTAACGTCACTCAAAGTGAAATATCAACCTCAAATTTCAGTATTATTTTTCCATGACAAGATCAGCTATAGACAACTTATTAGTTGCTTTTTATAGTCTCGATTGGATTGAGAATGTCTAAGTTGATCCCATGTCTGGAGGATCTCTCCTCATCGATGAATTTACTGATGAAATGAACATAACATAACTAAAAACCGTTGTCAGTCCCTCCGTTCAGTTCGACACGAGGCGAGTGTAAGGCGAGGCCATGGTTACTAGGGGGACGCGTCCTTAAAAAGTTCGAGAACCGTTGCCTCATAAATCGTAACTAAGAGCTCTGCACGAGATGCGGATCGGGTCGATCGGAGGGACCCGATCGACCCCCGCCGTAGATCTGACGTGTGTGGCTCGATCGGCGATCGAGTTCCGGTTCGGGTGAGGGCCAAGAGGGGCAGAGACTCGAATGGGGTCGATCGGGTCGAGTGAAATAAAAAATTCACCAGTGCAGGCCTCCGGCGGACAGATGGACACAGACAAATGTCAGCTACTATTAGATAGACTGGAATGGCTACAGGTTACTGCTGGAATGGTGGTTTCAAGGTGGTTTCAAGTTTATGGACGTTAGCGGCTTTTGACCTTTGGAAATGAGTCAGTGACGAAGTACAGTAAGTGCTGAAGCAGGATCATCGCTGCATTGGCAGTGGGGCACGTCGTTGATCTTCGCGGAAACTCCCATACTCTTCAACGGGATTAAACATTAGCAAGAATTGTTGAATTACGTCCCTGTAGTGTTCGGCAAGTATATGTCCAAAGATCGAAGAGACGCCTGCAAGTTATTGCACACCATAAATATTTAGTTGAGAGTTTGCAGTGTCGCGCACATTGGGGAATTCGAAGAACGTGGTTCCCACTCTCAGAACGAGTCGAGCAGTTTGTACGATGCATATCTAGAGCCACATTCCTGGGTAATTTGGTGTTTCTGCGTCTCTCCGTTCGCACGTATAAAATACTTTTATGGGTTGCGAGACCTTGGAATGACCCTGTAAAAGCGAAATGAGATTCTTCTCCCTGGGCGGACAAGGCGTTGCCTGCCTTCGAGAACCAGCCTTAAGGTAGTAGGGGAGGAAAAATCGACCGTCTGGGATTCGAAATCTGAAAAGTAATTGTTGTAGAGGGTCCCTAGGGAAGTGCAAAGAGGGGTCGCACAGTCACCTCCGACCCA
>CAJPEV010002955.1:0-36658 GCA_905338385.1 Darwinula stevensoni | reverse complement strand
GCGCCCCCAATTAAGCAGCGGGGGGAATCGGCCCCCCGCCCCCCCCCCCCCCCTCGGGGGACGAGCCTTCAATTAGCCGTTTTACTGGGTCAAGCTTCACTCTATTTTTACCATAGCTCATTTTGTTAAACCCGAAATTTGTTTGGTCTGCAAATCAATTTCAACGGATAATAAAATGTTGACAAAGTGAATTTGGGAGTTAGGGGAAATCGTGGAGGTCGAAACGTCCCTCCCTTCGACCATCCCAATCCCCGCGCATCCTCGTGGATGCATCGGGCGGATTGGAGACGAAGGAGGTTTAAAGCTCCATTGCGCCGCTGAAGGAGGTTTAAAGCTCCGTTGCGCTGAAGGAGGTTTAAAGATCCGTTGCGCTGAAGGAGGTTTTATGCAATCCGCCCATCAGCTCATACGTCTTCTCTCCATTTTCTTCTTCATATTTGGAATCATTTCACCGATCGTGCTAAAGGATGCTAGATACTGGGTTGGACTTTTTTTTAGTATTGCCGGTCGGCCATCGCTGGTAAACCCTCGATTAGCATTTCTAATTCAGAATTTCACGTGAAAGGAGAGAAAAGAGCTGGGTCCATTTTCTGACATGGAAACGCTGACCTATCGAGCTGTTATACGAAAACGACCCCGAAGACCTAGAAACCTGGGATCGAGGCCTACCACCGAAAACGCCGCGTTACCTTCGCGTTGTGCCCAACATGGCTTGCGCACGGGCATTCGATCAAACGAAGCGTGAATCTTTTATCGCTCGAGCTCGACTCGCCTTGTTCGTCGCCCGACTGAGAATGCTCGCTGCAGCTCCAGCGAAGCTACATTCAGCGATGAAGATCGCTTATTAGTGTCCAACCACCTTCGTGGGGATTTTTTTTTTTTTGCTCGGTTTGCAATGAGCAAATGGCCGAGCGCTTATGAGCCGATCGTCGATGAAATGCTGGACGTTCCTCAGCCTTTTTGAGCACAGACCGACCTTTCTCCTTTCTTTTTCCTCTCCGCTTTTTTTTATGCTCTTCTCCTGCTCCGTTCCTGAACTCGATTCGGCGTCTGATCGAGGCGAGAACGATGCCGATGGGATTATAGTCGACTGAGATTTCAGTCTATTCCGAATCGCTTTTCCGATTTGGTGTTCTCTTTCTCGGCGAAATCAAAAATGCGGCTCGGGTGTTCGAATGGTGGGGGAAATAACTCGGGGGGACATCGGGTCTGCTTTTAAAATTTGTATGGAGAAATTCCCGCAAGCCGCAATCACGAGATCGTGTAACGATCGCAAGATCGCGTAACGATCGCAAGATCGCGTAACGATCGCAAGATCGCGTAACGATCGCAAGATCGCGTAACGATCGCAAGATCGCGTAACGATCGCCACACCCACCCCTCACAGACGGTTGAACAAGTCTGCCATTTAATTTAACCGCTTCGTTTTTTATTACGAACGCACAATATATTTTAAAATGTTCATATGGGATTCGCCCTCGACCGTTTCATCGTTTGAAACTCCTTCGAGGTCATCCTGTCTTTCGACGCTTCCACCGCATGTCGCAGTGCATAGCCCAGAGGGCTCCCTCGAAAGCTTTTCGGTTACGGTCCTCTTTACCACGGTTTATTGACCCGTGGTAAGAAACGCGTCCGCGGCACCCTCGGCCCCTCGGGCGGCGTCCTTGGCCCGAAGCCTTCGTATTAATAACCGAGATCCTTTCCACGCCGGTGGACAAAGTCGCTCCAGCTGTTTCCAGATTATTTTTTTTTTCGTGCGGTCCATCATCTCAGAGTAATTGTCTCGATGCAACGGGAACGGGGTTCCGTTTTTAAAAGTGGAGTGGAGCGGATCGTTCCGTGCCGACGACGAGAAACTCGAACTCGCGTTTTCTCCCAAGCTCGTTGGAATTGCTTCCAGCAGCCAGCTCTCTCGGGGGGGGGGGGGGGGGGGGGGGGCCGACTGGGGGGGGGGGGGGGCTCACGTTCATCATCGTCGTTCATGATGACGGTGGCCGACGACACTCTTGGCGCGACGACCAATGAGGCTTCTCTGTTTCGTCGCAGGGCTGCACGAATCCACCAATGGGAAGGCGTCATAGCTTGTCTAGCCATTCGCTTCCCGATGGAATCCACATGCGCATGCTCGGGATATCAAAAACTAACAATAACGGAAAGATGTTCACGTCATGGGGGGTTAATCGATGGGGCGTTTTGTATCGATACCATGCTTTTTAGCATCCAAAGTATCAGATCAAATTTTTTTGTTTGGAACTCATGATCAGTCCATTAGGAGGAGGACTGCTTTCTTTGCTCAAAACTTCTTTAGCTATTCTAAAAAAACGGTTAACCTCATTGCGAGTAAATTTTATTTTTGCCAGCAACTTTGGAGGTCATAAAAATTAATTTCGTGTTTTTATATTAAAATCAACGCATAATGTGCGCCATGTCTGAATGAATTTTTGTTGTTGTTGTGGCATTCATTCCCGAAATATTTAATTCAGCATCGTATTGATCCAGGAAAATTCGCTGTTTCGCCTCGAGGCCGTGGACTCCTAGCGAATGAAAAATTGGTAACCCTTGAGCATAGCGATTCAAAAATGAACTGACTTTGCACGCACGAAACAACAAAAGTTAGGAAATGATGAAGTTCGTAAGAACGAGAATAAATAATTGCGACAGAAAAATGCGGTGAGGATCTGAGATCTTCTGTTTTAGATGCGTTTGTGAAGATGGACCCAAATTATGGGAAGCCGGCACAGCGATCGGTGCCGGCTTTCCATAATTTCCACCCCTCCGAATTCTCCCATCATCGTTTCCGTCTCTCCAATGCACTTTGAGATTCAGAGCTGTGGGAAGCTTCATGCAATTCGTGAAGATGCACGTACCGTCTATGAGATCGGACATTGGACCCATTTTGCCACGAAAGGCGGATTTGATTCCCAGCTACGTTGAAATTAGCGATGTGGGGGGCAGAAATCGTAGAAGGATTGGGATTTGTCTCTCTTATTATGTTTCGCGTTACTGGATCATCCTTGGCAGCCGCGATCCCCGTGAACCCTCGGAATCTTCTCCCCCCATGTAAAGAGCCTAATCCTTGTCGAATAAAGGACCAGAGCCGTCGTGAGAGCCGGCTTCGCCATTTTTTCGGCACAAACCGTTATTGGAATCGACTGCGAACCGATTAGCCACTATTTTAATACGTAATTACCAGCAAATTTGCATTGGGAGTATCGCGTGAGAATAAAGTGAGATCCGGGCAAGAATCGCTCCTCGATGACGAAAACGTCGTAAAACTGGAGGATTCGAATGGAGAAATGATGCATTTTTTTTCCTCCCCGCACAGACACAAGAATGCCAGAACTGAGTGCATAAAGAAGCAAAGAACCGAGGAATCATGCGTCTTTGGCTCCATCTCACGCTTCTCCTCTTCGCCCTCCTGCTATGGTCAGTCCCCATCTCATCTCGTTTCTCGTCTCGTTTCTCGTCTCGTTTCTCGTCTCGTTTCTCGTCTCGTTTCTCGTCTCGTTTCTCGTCTCGTTTCTCGTCTCGTTTCTCGTCTCGTTTCTGGTCTCGTTTCTCGTCTCGTTTCTGGTCTCGTTTCTCGTCTCGTTTCTCGTCTCGTTTCTCGTCTCGTTTCTCGTCTCGTTTCTCGTCTCGTTTCTGGTCTCGTTTCTCGTCTCGTTTCTCGTCTCGTTTCTCGTCTCGTTTCTCGTCTCGTTTCTCGTCTCGTTTTCGAGGAGTTATCGTCAGCGCAGAATGCTCCTCGGACTAGCAAGTGGGAGACTCTTCCAAGAAAAAAAATACCTGTTGCAAATGCGATACGTCTTGGCTATATGATTCCACGTTTTTTTTGCTGTCTGACGTCATAACATATAGGAAAAAATGAAGACTTTTTTTCCGGCTGATATTGTCTAAATATCTTTTCTACTTACTTTTCATTCAGAATGTTCGGCACAGATTTCTTGAACACTTAACACGCTCTGTATGTCTGTGGCAGAAGGTTCGGATCCAGCTATATCATTGGACGATACCAGGTAACTCGATGAGCCCGCTTTCTAAAACCATTTTCGCCTTTCCTCTCCGATGCAGGGTGGTAGGATACTTCGTGCTCGTCTTGCATCTCTTGGGTTTGTTTTAATGGAACACTGTGATCTCGGACAGACCAAGGTCGAGAAGATTCTATCGCCAAAATTTTCGTTGCGAATAAATTTTCTTCGTGAAGATGAACGGGTAGATGAGAAAGGAGCAAGGAAAAAAAATCGAATTTTGTTTTCTCTCTATAGTTAATATGTTCCTCCATTAGAAAACGACGAAACCTAAAATATGTTATCTAGCACTTCAATTGAAACTAACATGTTCCTTTTCTACACTTTTTCTTTTAGTGCTCACACTTGGCTGTTTTCTTGTCTTGCAGGGTGACCGTGTCAGACGCCCAGAAGGGTGAGTTTTCTTCCAGTTTCACGTTTTGTGTAAAATATTCAAAGTAGAAATTCCCCCTGCACTCGTCCTCTGATCAGATCAGGCACATACTGAATCGAGGCAAAATTTTTTGAACGACAATAGACGATCATACAGAAGTAAAAAATGGACATATATCCATACTTACATTTTCGCAACTTTTCCAATTTTCGACAATTTCTCACGACAAAACCAGGTAATGTCGTTGCTCCACCTTGCACGAGGTCTACCGGTTCTAGTCTTTCGCCGATCGCGTTGGACTGAAACTCTCTTTAGGAGGCTCTCGAGTGGCACGCTGCGGACGTGTCGGAGCCACCACCCGTCACGGAGCGCGGAAAGCGGCCACCGGAGAGAACTCCATATCGGCAGCTCATATCCGCGATTTTCATCTTTAGGTCATTACCCAAAGTTCACGACAGTAGGTGAAGATGGAGTGTTGAACTTCTCGAAAACCGAGGGTTTCGACCACGGTCCGCTAGAGTTTCCATAGAAAAGCTGAAGCCCCGGAGATGCGACCGTCGATCGCTTTTCCACAACGCCCGTCGCTCGAGAACCGAATCCCGAGTTGCTTAATCTTTTCCACCTGTTCCAGTAGGCCCCACCCCAAAACATGCCTTTATTGCAGAGATTTTACCCTTTTTTAGCTGCAACAAGACGAAACTGCACAATTAATGACGCTCCGATAGGGATGCAGCCACAGAATTTTTTGCGAATAGTGACATCTGTAAAGTACTGCTGAATTATTAATATTATATAGGTTCTTATATGATCATCCTTATTCACACGAGGCATTTTAAATCCTGAATCTGCTGCAGCCCGATACGTGGAAATGCTGAATTTTTCTTTCTGAAGTTCGAACGTCTCCTGCTACTTATAAAAATAAACGAGAGATTCTAATCTTTCATGAAATACATTTTTGGGTATTTCCTCTGCGATCAAAAATAATTAAAAACCTGGCATTTATACGTAGGTTTTATATAAAGCGTCCAGCAGGATTTTTTTTTTCATTTAAAACGCCTATTCTCATTCCACACACCTTCAATGAAGTAGACGGTCGTGCACTTTTTCGAAATTTGCAGATCACGTGCAAAATTTTGCAATCGCATAGGATTTTGTCGTTTGCATTTTATGAAACTGGAGACGCTTCTCCTCACCCCACAATTTTTTTTCCCACAGGAAATAAAGGACAGAAGGGGACGAAAGGAGAGAAAGGAATGAAAGGAGAAAAAGGAATGAAAGGAGAAAAGGGCATCAAAGGCATCAAAGGAATGAAGGGGACGAAAGGAGAGAAAGGACAAAAAGGTCAGTTGCATCTTCCATGCGATCTCCTCAGATCGCTTAATTATGATGGGCACATTCACTTCTTCGTATGAACTCTTCCCTCTAGGAATGAAGGGCCTGAAGGGCATGAAGGGCATCAAAGGAGACAAGGGAATGAAGGGAATAAAAGGAATGAAGGGCCTTAAAGGCCTGAAAGGTAAGGCCCGAACTCCCACTCCGGCGTGATCACGTGAGCAAGGAAAGACGGACAGGAAAGGATCACGAGGATTGCTCGGTTGCATGCGAGAAGGAATACAGTCCTCGCCTCCGAATAATTCGCTTGGCAACAAAAAAAGTTGCTCGAGAGACTAAACTTGTGTGCTCGGGGTTCGATCCCTGAGAGAGAGGGAAAATTTTAGCTCCTGTTTCATGTTTTTATCACTTCCATGACTTCATTAAGGGTCACGGTTGAAGGTCACTCGAAACCTGTATCTTCGCCGTATGGTGATCGTAAAAACGAACGAACGAA
This sequence comes from Darwinula stevensoni, assembly GCA_905338385.1. Taxonomy (NCBI): domain Eukaryota; kingdom Metazoa; phylum Arthropoda; class Ostracoda; order Podocopida; family Darwinulidae; genus Darwinula; species Darwinula stevensoni. The sequence goes on along the minus strand of CAJPEV010002955.1, from coordinate 30,429 downwards.
TCACTGAACGAATGACAAGTTACTTTTAACAAAGAAAAAACTGCTGAAAATGCGAGAAATTTGTGGGAAAAAACGGACACACGGAGTATCTTGAACTTGCTGAAATCGCATGTTTAGAGTGCGGAACGAGTAAAAGCAATTAGAGGCGCAGTCATCGAGACTAAGGGTGGATTTTTGAACAGAGCACCATCCGATAATGCAGCTTTATTCCAACTAAAATGCATGCTATTTTCCTTGGAATAAAGCTGCATTATCGGATGGTGCTCTGTTCAAAAATCCACCCTAAGTTTTGTTCGGTTGGACACATTTCGACGGTGCATTCTCAGGCGCGCATGGAAGATGAATGAGAACATGCAGATGCTACCAGCCATTTCCGTTGGGATTCCTTTTCCTAGTCGCTGAACCTCGCGAGAATATTTTTTTGCCTCTGAAACGCTTCTTCTTCCTCGCAAGCCCAGTTCAGCGCTGCACAATCATCGCACAGGCATCGATCTGGAACCTCGTGGAAGAGAAGACGATCGCGTTTGGAATCTCGGTTCCCATATCGCACGATCAGATTTTCACACGCATGAAGAAACAGGTCGTTGTCGGTGGAGAGGTGCCTGAAGGTCCTTTAGTGCCTCCAATGATTTACCCGTACCACGATATTCTAACCGAGCAAGTTGACCATTTTCAATGCCGATAGTGGGGACGAGGCCTGGCACAGTCTGTGGGGCTTGCTCCCTGCTGTCGCTGCTTGGCTCTCGATGCCCCTGCTAGATCGGCTTCTCCATTTTATTCATTCTGACGCAGATTCCGATGCCTTAACGAATACAGATAATAACGGCTCTAATATGCATGATGCACTGGTGTAATACCATCATCGAACTCTCTTCAGTTCAGGCCATGGAAGCGGGAGGAAAACGATAATAAAGCGTCAGCGGTGGAAGTGCAAAGTTAAACAAAATTAAATGTTTGTCTTTCCGTAACTATGGTGATAAGAGACTTGAAATTTACAGGAATCATTTTTAACGTGGGAGAAACTATGAATTACAGGGTGTGCCAAAAAAACTTAAAAGATTCGTAACACCTTACAGCCCAGGTTCACGAAAATTTTCTAAAATTCTAATGGCATCTATCAATAGAACATTTATTCAGCTCTTCACTGGTGTCAACAGATTTGAGATCCGTCCAAGTTTTCTTGCAGTTACCTGATGTTTATCATGATAAAATGGCGTTGTAATATGTAATATGCCTCAATTATATGGGACAATTTGACGTAAGGAGTATTGTTATGAGCAACGTGCATTAAAACTAAGGAAAAGATCCTAAATCTGTTGACGCCAGTGGAAAGCTGAAGAGAGAAAACTAGAGAAAGAACATAATTTTGGCTAACTTACGAGACTGTGAAGTTTGACAGGTCTCCCAAGTTTTCGATTCTGCATCTTATATCGTCTCTCGGGGCCCAACCTGTCGGAAAATCGAATGGGTTTAGTTTACTGCTAGGAAGGACATGATGAAGCACGATGTTCGCTCCTTTGCCTATGGATTTATTGATTTTCACGGGAATTGGATCATCTGTATCGAAGAAAACTATCTATGAGGAAAGGCCAGAATCAGTTTGAGAGTTCAAGAAGGAAAAGCGAGAAAAAATCTCCATTGAGAGGGACCGTTCCATACAAAATGCTCCGCAGAACCTTCATCTAGAAGTACTTGATTCCATGCACATTTTTTTCAGGCATGAAAGGCGAGAAGGGGATGAAGGGCTTGAAAGGCACCAAAGGCCTTAAAGGGATGAAAGGAGAAAAAGGCATGAAGGGGAGTAAAGGGATGAAAGGCCTCAAGGGTAAGTTCATCCTTGTCAATGAATGCAACTACTTAATCTAATTAGTGGGAGATAATCTCCCAACAATTCCCAATCATTTCAAACCAATCTTGCGGAGGCAATTGATATACTGTGCGTGTCACTCTCCATCCGTATTTCATTTCAGTTTAGGCATGCTTTATCATGAAACTCTTGATAACGTTCAATCAAGAGCGAATTGGGTAGACAAAGATAAGGCTTTCTAATGATAGTCATACCTCGGCCTGTGATGAAATTCTTGCTTCACTCATTTCATTTGTCGCTTGTGACAAAAGGAAGTACAGCCTGAATATCTCTCACTTACCCCTAAAGAAATTTATTGTTAAATTCGAGATTCATCCAGATTACAACGAGAAGAAAAAGGCTTAAAGACCGTCATGGACCAAATAATTTCGGAGATGGAGAGGCTTGCACGCGCACCGCCCATCAAATGTGCTACTAAGAACCATCGAATCTTCTATTTGGAGCGAAGTTCGAGATCTAAATGAGGCTTTTGAGAGTTTTCAACTAGACTTATGCATTCGGTCCTCGCGAATTACAGCAACACTCACCGAGATTTGTGAATATCCCCGTGCTGTTTTCGCAAACAGGATGCGCCCAAATAGAGCGAGACATAATGGAAGAAACTCGAGGATGCTTCTGAGATATCTCCCGTTTGTGTCTTTCTTGCAGGAGAAAAAGGAATGAAGGGGCTGAAGGGATTGAAGGGGATGAAAGGACAGAAGGGGACGAAAGGAGAAAAGGGTAAGGCATTTTAGGATTTCATCATTGTAGATCAAATACAAAACATTTTCATAAATCAATGGCATAAATATCAATTCATAAATTGACGTAAATTTCAACAATGTTGCTGATCCTATCTCAGTTTTTTAAATCTCAATTGTGGGAAAAGGTGGGAGATTTGAAATGAACAATGTGTTTTCTCCAGGAATGAAAGGACATAAGGGGATGAAAGGGGAGAAAGGCACGAAGGGGCAAAAAGGAACGAAGGGCATGAAAGGCGTAAAGGGAACGAAAGGAGAAAAGGGTGAGTACTGAAAATGCTACATCGCTCATGATTGATTGGCATAGAAGAACGCGTCACTTATCACCATGCAATGCCGTCAGCAGGAACGAAAGGACAGAAAGGTACTAAAGGCGGAAAGGGAACGAAGGGCGAAAAGGGACAGAAGGGAACAAAAGGTGAAAAGGGCGTGAAAGGAATGAAAGGTAAGACTTCGGTAGTGGTAACCTTTTGCTGAATGCAAATGAATATGCTACAGCTTCGAGCCTTGTGATCTTCTTTTGCAGGAGAAAAGGGAACGAAGGGTGTAAAAGGACAAAAAGGAACAAAGGGTCTAAAAGGAATGAAAGGCACAAAAGGTACGAAGGGAGATAAGGGAATGAAGGGCACAAAAGGTGTGAAAGGACAAAAAGGTTTTAAAGGTAAGTCGCACCTCATAACAACGTAGAGAAAGTAAAAGATAAGTACAAAACCTTGACCCAATTATCCCTCTACATCCACTTTTAAATAGGCCAGAAAGGTGAAAAAGGCCTGAAAGGGACAAAAGGAATGAAGGGAGTGAAAGGAGAGAAGGGCATGAAAGGTGTGAAAGGCGAGAAGGGCCGCAAGGGAGAGAAAGGTAAGAAATCAAAAATATCAACTTCAAGCAATACCTTCTCGTCTTCATATTCCTGCTTCGCTGTCCATAGGCACGAAAGGACAGAAGGGCACGAAGGGAGGGAAGGGAACGAAAGGACAAAAAGGAGAAAAGGGAATGAAAGGATTAAAAGGAATGAAGGGAGAGAAGGGCATGAAAGGCACTAAAGGTAAAATCAATTCCTTATCTTTGGATTGCATTTATTTGCACTCATTCATTCGAAAAGCCCCTTATGATTGGATTTTCCTTGATTGCAAATACGTTTCCTTTCCCTGAAGGTGTGAAAGGAGAAAAGGGAATGAAGGGTACAAAAGGCCTGAAAGGGGAGAAAGGTACGAAAGGCTCCAAAGGAATGAAGGGAGTGAAAGGCATGAAAGGTGAAAAGGGGATGAAGGGCGAGAAAGGCCTGAAAGGTAAGTATCTCACAATTTGCCCAACTTGAATGCTTGACAAAATTTTCGCCTCCAGCAACCTTTTCCCCTGCTATTTCAAGGAGTGAAAGGTACTAAAGGCGAGAAGGGGATGAAGGGAACTAAAGGATTTAAAGGAGAGAAGGGTCTCAAGGGAGAAAAGAATGTGAAGGGAATGAAGGGAGAAAAAGGAATTAAGGGGCAGAAAGGTAAGATGCTTTAAATATCACTGTCATTGGATATAATAATTGGATTGCAAGCTTGCAATGTTTCCTCTCAGGTATTAAGGGAGAGAAGGGTATGAAAGGCGTGAAAGGCATGAAAGGAGAAAAAGGAGGAAAGGGGCAAAAGGGAATGAAAGGCGAGAAAGGGATGAAAGGATTGAAGGGTACGTTCATTTTTTTTCCTTTCCGTGTCGATTCCAATTTTAGAGAGAAGAAATTTCATTACTATTCTTCATGCACGAGAGAAATCTCATGCATGAAGAATAGTACTAGAATAGAAAACAGCACTTTCAAAGAAGGTGCTGTTGCAAAATGTTTTGTGTGAATTTCTTTATCTCAACTGATTTAATCTCTAAATACGATGCTCAGGGATGAAAGGAGAAAAGGGCACGAAGGGTCTAAAAGGACAAAAGGGATTCAAAGGCGAAAAGGGTCAGAAAGGGGAGAAAGGAATGAAGGGGTTGAAAGGGACAAAAGGAATGAAAGGTAAGCTTTGCCGCTGTTCTGTTTCTTAGGGTATTTTCTGGTATATTTGGGGCTCCTGATCAACTGCACCATTCGAAGTCTCTTTGGTTGCATTCTCTTATGCGTTGAATTGAACACGCCCTGATCCGAGGCGTCCTGATCTCACTTTCAGAAGATTTCTCCATCCTGCTCTCCCGTGTCTTCAAATATTCAAACTGAGTCGCCAGACTCAATGTCACAATGTTGACCAGCTTTTTGATATTGAGTCACTTGGTTTGATCCAGTTTGACTTGATCTTGGTTTGATCGCCACCATGTTAATGGAAATTATTATTCTGTATTCGGAATTAATAAGGCTGAAAGGACACCACGTGCCTCAGTGGCTGTCTTCCTGTACCATGAAAGTAAATTATTTGCCAATTTTGGAAGAAGCAATTTACCCACACATGGTTTTACAAATGTGATTTTTATTTTCCTCACAGTCATGCAGTCAAGTTTCAAAGCGTAAAATCTCTTTCAAGATCAGAGTATGGGTTAACAGGGAAAAACTAGGAAAATGATTTCCCACCTCTTGTAATTGCTTCGTATGAGATAGATGAAGGGATAAATATTTCCCACCAGGGCGAAAGAGTCACACACATGCCCTTGAATTATTGCACAGATGTAGTGTTGGATTTTTCTATCTACAATTGTTTTTTTATATTTTTTTTTGCACGTAAGGAGTAAACTAATGAAATATTCATTTTTTTATGAACTCCCAGTCGTTTACCCTATAGAGTTAATATATGCTTCCTTATTTTCCTTGTATTTCACCGAAAGGAATGAAGGGGGAGAAGGGACTGAAAGGACTGAAGGGTATGAAGGGTACTAAAGGAATGAAAGGAGAGAAGGGCATGAAGGGAGGTAAAGGGACAAAAGGAGAAAAAGGTGAGTCCTCAGTGTCAACTTGGATTTTCCGAGTGCTGAGATGATTTTTCATGTTATAAATATCCTCTATTCATTTTCAGGCATGAAAGGAATCAAAGGAGAGAAGGGTGTGAAGGGTCAAAAAGGTGTCAAGGGCATGAAGGGCGGAAAAGGTATGAAGGGTGAAAAAGGAGTAAAAGGTACCAAGGGCATGAAAGGTGAGAAAATTGTCTTCCATTTTTGTTTCACCTCCCATTCATGAATCGTCTTTTACTCACTGGTCTTCATTTCGCAGGAGTCAAGGGCGAGAAGGGAATGAAAGGACTCAAGGGCATGAAAGGAGAGAAAGGAATGAAGGGTGAAAAGGGCATGAAAGGACTAAAAGGACAAAAGGGCATAAAGGGCATGAAAGGCGAAAAAGGTGACTTCACCCATTTCAAATCAATTTCCTCTGCAGTTGCCTGAACCTTCTAGTTGCAAGACAAACACCCATGCCCTCTTTTCCTATTTCAGGGATGAAGGGAGAAAAGGGAATGAAAGGTCTGAAGGGAGTCAAAGGCATGAAAGGAGTCAAGGGAATGAAAGGTGAAAAAGGCATGAAAGGAGGCAAAGGAACAAAGGGCGAAAAAGGTAAGCGTACCTCTATCAGACTCATCATAGAGAATCAATGTCGGGAGCTTGTATCAACTGGTCAAAACGATCAAACATCAAATCGAGTAAATTCAGTGAAGATGCGATTGTGAGTAATGATATCCTTCTTGCCCCCTTCAAAAAAATTATTTTTTAAATTATTATTTCTAATTAGAGCCTCCTCCAAAATTAATTTTGACTGTTGTATTCAGCATATAAAAACGTAGAAATGTCTCATTTCTCGCTTCAACTGATTTTCCATTTCTTCCTCTAACACATAGGCCTAAAAGGACAGAAGGGCACTAAAGGCATGAAAGGGGTGAAAGGAGAAAAGGGGACAAAAGGTACCAAGGGCATGAAGGGCGAAAAGGGTCTGAAAGGAATGAAAGGAGAGAAGGGTGAGTCTGATTACTTCCTTGATATATCCATTTTCTCCGCAGGACTTTATTCTATTGAATGATGCACAATTAAAATCCTTCCACCATTGTATTCCACAGGGATGAAAGGCATTAAGGGCGAAAAGGGTATGAAAGGCGTCAAGGGAATAAAAGGACAAAAAGGAGTGAAGGGCAGCAAAGGAACGAAGGGACAGAAAGGAGAAAAGGGAATGAAAGGACTGAAGGGGATGAAAGGTACCAAGGGTAAGTTCAGCCTTTATCGCAACCCCATTCTCCAAGAAGAGTGGATTCCATAGTTTTGTGATTTTCTCCCTCAAGGTATGAAAGGAACAAAAGGAATGAAAGGAGAAAAGGGGATGAAGGGTTTGAAAGGAGAGAAAGGACTAAAGGGCCAGAAGGGCATGAAGGGAGTGAAGGGCATGAAGGGCTTGAAAGGTAACATCACCAAGGCTGAGAGTGCTTCCACCTAGTGACTATTGTGATATTCTGAGTTCTGCATCATCGGATTTATCATTCTGTATCAGGAGAGAAGGGCACTAAAGGAATGAAAGGTGAAAAGGGGATGAAGGGTTTCAAGGGAATGAAAGGCGAAAAAGGACGAAAAGGAGAAAAGGGACAGAAGGGTACGAAAGGAATGAAAGGTAAGAATCAGCACCCCCAAAACAATTATAATCCCTACTAATGATGTAAAGCGCATGGAAAATTCATGTTCCTGGAATCTTCAATACATTCTGCAGGCGTGAAGGGCATGAAGGGCATGAAAGGCGAAAAAGGTATGAAGGGCGAGAAAGGATTGAAAGGCTTGAAAGGACAAAAGGGCACAAAAGGCGAAAAAGGGATGAAAGGTCTAAAAGGTATGGAAGCAACGTTCTCCATGACTGTTCTACAATGGTCTGTCTGGGTCTCCAGAAACTTATTGACAGAATCTTGTGCTCCCAGGTATGAAAGGCGTGAAAGGCATGAAAGGAGTCAAAGGAGAAAAGGGCATGAAGGGCGAAAAAGGAATAAAAGGAATGAAAGGAACGAAAGGCCAAAAGGGCGTGAAGGGAGAGAAAGGAATGAAAGGTGGGTGCTCAGAATTGATCGCCTTATCCATAAAGCAATAATAAAATTATCTAATTGGTTGTTTCCTTTATGCAGGCACCAAAGGACAAAAAGGCCTGAAAGGTCAGAAGGGATTGAAGGGTATGAAGGGTGAAAAAGGCATGAAGGGCGAGAAGGGCCAAAAAGGACTAAAGGGCCTCAAGGGAATGAAAGGCAAGTCTCATTGACTGCAGGTATATCCTGTAGTAACCATTGAAGTTATTCAAGCTTTATGTTGCTGAATCCTTCCTTAACAGGCTTCAAAGGACAAAAAGGAATGAAAGGGGAGAAAGGTATGAAGGGTGTAAAGGGAATGAAAGGCGAAAAAGGAGTAAAGGGTATGAAAGGAGAGAAGGGCATGAAAGGATTGAAAGGTGAGTTCTTTCCCTGTGTCATTACATTTCGAATTTACCCCAAAATTCAAAGTTATAATACAATCATGTGGATGAGGATTTTCGCTAGCAACGAGTATGACGAGGGCTGCCAAATTCATCCATTGACCATTGAACACACGTCAAATACTGATTCATTTTGACTTCGACCTGACGCTGACCAGAATGTCCTAGATTATATGTTCTAAACTAATATTTTTATCCGTCTTGATATTTTCATAAAGAGCACTCTTGTCCTATCAGCCATCATCAGTGCATCAGCGAAAAATCCCTGTACCTACAATGAAAAATGTGACTGAGTCTTTTGTACTCACACAACCAACCTGAAAGGTCTGCGTTTCATTCAGGAAGAAAATATTAAGACAATGTGCGTCATCGTATCATAAGTACAGAATCGTAATTTATTACCGACTTGAAAATATGAAATTCATATCTTCCATAAGAGCCAGTGGCAGGTGCGAGTGGCACTTTTCTCATTATTATTTGCTCATAACTAGTAGCTATCGAGGAAACAGTGGCTTTTCCAAATAAGAATTGAATTTAAATATGAATTCTTGAAGCATAATCAATAAAGAAACTCTCCCGTCAAAAAAGAGAAATTGTCATTTATTGACGTTACTGCACTCGTGACGTGACCACGAACACAATCTGAATCTGAATTATTCATGCTTAGCTGCGGCATCAGCGACTGAACTTACATCGATAAAGAAGTGCATCGATATAAAAGCAATTCGAAATATAACTTTCGCTGTGATATGGAAGTAAAAATTTTTTTACCGTTCTTTCCCCCAGGTGTAAAGGGTCAGAAAGGCCTGAAGGGTACGAAAGGACAAAAAGGGATGAAGGGAGAGAAAGGTACAAAGGGCCAGAAGGGCTTCAAGGGTGAAAAGGGAATGAAAGGACTGAAAGGGAGCAAAGGTGAGTTACCCATGGAAATGATCATTCATCACACATTTTTCATGATGCAAAGGGCCAGGCATTGCTTAAATCACAAATCCATCACTTCCCCTTCGTAGGTATGAAGGGTGAGAAAGGAGAGAAAGGCATGAAAGGCCTTAAAGGCGTCAAGGGTCAGAAGGGCCAGAAAGGATTTAAGGGCGAGAAGGGATTGAAGGGTCAGAAAGGACTCAAAGGAATGAAAGGTATGTGGTTTCTCTTTCTTTCAAAAAGTGTTGTGCGGTTTGCCGGGATATTTTCTTATTGACTTTGTATTCTTTCTCTATGCAGGCGTCAAAGGAGAAAAGGGAATGAAGGGCCTCAAAGGACAGAAAGGCGTAAAGGGCATGAAGGGACAGAAGGGATTTAAGGGCGAAAAGGGAGTGAAGGGCCAAAAAGGTCAGTTTTTCACTTGTTTTTATTATTTACAGCATCAGGATTACGTCCACGTGATTGATTGAGATGAAGAATGCCCTCTCTCTGAACCAAGTGAATGAATTTCATGATTCCAGGGACGAAAGGAGAAAAGGGCATGAAAGGCTTCAAGGGCCAGAAGGGAATAAAAGGCGAAAAAGGACAAAAAGGCACAAAGGGCGAAAAAGGTAATTGATGTTTCTGCATTCGTCCATCCCATATTGACGGTTGCTTTAATGATAGGGATCCCCGTCGCACATCTCTTGAGATGCCTGTCATTTTTTTATATCTCTGATACTTTTATTTTGTCATGCACAGGTTTTAAAGGGCAAAAAGGCTTGAAGGGAGAGAAGGGGATGAAGGGACTGAAAGGACAGAAAGGAGAAAAAGGACTGAAGGGAATGAAAGGTTTCAAGGGAGAGAAAGGAACAAAGGGCCAAAAGGGTGAGTCTTCTTTCGCCGTTTGTAGCCTTTTTTTTCCCTAGTAAAGTGTGGAGTGATTTTTTTTTTAACTTCCCTGTCATAATATGCATGTGGTTGCTATGGTTCTTCAGGCTTGAAGGGGCAAAAAGGATTTAAAGGCGAAAAAGGACAGAAGGGGGTGAAAGGCCAGAAGGGCTTCAAAGGAGAGAAGGGACAGAAAGGCGAAAAAGGAATCAAGGGTCAAAAAGGTTTGTTGGCGAATGCACGCGTACAACTTCAGCAGCTCCCTAGTTCTTTTCAGCCTCTGCTATGCTATTGCAACATGTTCTTCCGAATTTTTCTTCCCAGGTATCAAAGGACAGAAGGGCTTCAAGGGAGAAAAGGGGATGAAGGGGCTCAAGGGTATGAAGGGGGAGAAAGGAATGAAAGGAACAAAGGGAACAAAGGGTGAAAAGGGTCAGAAAGGTGAGCAATCCCCTTGCTTGTCGTTTGTTTTACTTTGTCTCATGAAATAATTTTTGGTAACTGAACACCCAGGCTTTAAGGGAGAGAAGGGGATGAAGGGATTCAAAGGAGAGAAGGGGCAGAAAGGACTGAAAGGACAAAAGGGAACCAAGGGACTGAAGGGCATGAAAGGGCAAAAAGGACTGAAAGGAGAGAAAGGTCAGTTTTCCTCCCTCAGACTTGCATCTTGCAGTGGTTCATGCTCCTCATGAATTGTCTACATTCCAGGCATGAAGGGGGTAAAAGGAGAGAAGGGATTAAAAGGAATGAAAGGAGTCAAGGGAGAGAAAGGACAGAAAGGACTGAAGGGAACCAAAGGCACCAAGGGCGAAAAAGGACAAAAAGGTGCTTTCCTTTCTCCTTGAGGTATGCTAGACTAAACTTATGCACAAAATCTCCATGGGCGATCGTTGTCTTTTGCAGGAATGAAGGGCCTAAAGGGACAGAAGGGTTTCAAAGGTGAAAAGGGCATGAAAGGTGAAAAAGGCGTGAAAGGGCAAAAGGGTCTCAAAGGCCTGAAGGGACAAAAAGGTAAGGTGATTCTGCCAAGTTTTCATCATTCCATGAAAAAAAAAGTTGAGTAATCTGCTCTACTGATGATGACAATTCTTCGTGGAAATTTGCTTTCAGGATGGAAGGGCGAAAAGGGAATGAAAGGAATAAAAGGACAGAAGGGCCTAAAGGGCCAGAAGGGATTTAAAGGAGAAAAGGGGATGAAGGGCTTGAAAGGACAGAAGGGTCTGAAGGGCACAAAGGGTAAGCATCCCCTGCGTTTTGTGATTACTTTACGCTAATAAGTTTGCATGAACTAGCCTGCTTGCACGATTGAGTGTTCTTCGTCTAGGAATGAAAGGTGAAAAAGGACTGAAGGGCGTGAAGGGACAGAAAGGACTGAAAGGAGAAAAAGGGATGAAGGGCTTGAAAGGACAAAAGGGGACGAAGGGTGAGAAAGGAACGAAGGGCATGAAAGGTGAGTGCTCCAAGTGGATTTGGCATTAAGTGGAACCAGCATAAGTTGTTTTAATCGAAGCTTGAGCTACATTTCCACATGATGAGAAAACTCATCCTGGTACGAAACCTCTCTTTCTCCAGGTGGTAAAGGAGAGAAGGGAATGAAGGGCGTAAAAGGTCAGAAGGGTCTGAAAGGACAGAAAGGACTGAAGGGCACGAAGGGGGAGAAGGGACAAAAGGGCCTAAAGGGCATGAAAGGTGAGATGAGCAACTACCATTTGAAATGACGCAAATTAGGCTTGAGTCGGCTCTCGTCTACATTTCCCTCACCCTTTTAGCTGTTACGGACAGCTACAATATGTAGCTTTTACATATTGATATGAAATATGACATCCCACTGACCAGGGAAAAATAGTGGCCCTTTTTTCATTGCTTCTTAATCCAGGGATAAATAATTTTTGTTTTTTTGTTTTTATAGGAGGGAAAGGTGAAAAGGGCATGAAAGGATTGAAGGGACAAAAGGGTTTGAAAGGAGAAAAAGGTATTAAGGGGCAGAAAGGAACCAAAGGATTGAAAGGAGAAAAAGGATTCAAGGGTGAGAAAAGTTTCAAAATTTCCCGTTATGCATGATGGATACAAATAACATTATTAGTATGATGAGTTCCTTCTATGAAGACGAGCATTAAATTGAGATCTTGCTTTACCTTCTTTTGAAACAGGACAAAAGGGCGTGAAAGGAGAAAAGGGTACCAAAGGAGTCAAGGGAGAGAAGGGTCAGAAAGGACTGAAGGGCCTCAAAGGAATGAAAGGAGTTAAAGGTATGCAGAATCGTTTCCGAAGATATAAACTTCTCCAAAAATGAAGACTCATGACCTGTTATGGCATCTTTCAGGCACGAAAGGAGAGAAGGGAATAAAGGGACAGAAAGGCCTCAAAGGAACGAAGGGAGAAAAAGGTCAAAAAGGACTGAAGGGAATAAAGGGTGAAAAAGGACTGAAGGGAATGAAAGGTATTAACTGATAATTTTTCCAACTGTGCGATATGTCTAACTTCTTCACAGACACTGTACGCTGCAATTTTTAAATTATCCCCCAGGACTCAAAGGCGTAAAGGGCATGAAAGGTGACAAAGGTTTGAAGGGAATGAAAGGAGTTAAAGGCGTGAAGGGGGAGAAAGGCACGAAAGGAGGCAAAGGACAGAAGGGAGAAAAGGGTATGGAAATCTAATTTCTTTCTCTCAGCTTTCTTCGTTTTTCGAGTTGCAAAGAGCCTTTAATGTTTGCTTCCGTTCCTCTCTAACAGGAACGAAGGGCCTGAAGGGCATGAAAGGTACCAAAGGTACCAAGGGGGTAAAGGGCATGAAAGGAGAGAAGGGACCTAAGGGTCAGAAAGGCGGCAAAGGAGTGAAGGGAGAAAAGGGTGAGCTCTTTTCGCACATCATTTCCATGAATCCCTTAGGAGCGATATACGAGAATTTAAAAAAATTTCCTCTTGATTTCTCCCTTGTAGGCACAAAAGGAACGAAGGGAGTCAAAGGACTGAAAGGTGGAAAGGGGACGAAAGGTATGCTGGGCACGAAAGGTCAGAAAGGAACGCAAGGGATAAAGGGTCTGAAAGGAATGTTGGGGCCCACCGGACCGGCCGGTGGTCCGCCCGGACCTTCCGGACCGCCGGGCCCCCCGGGCACCACCGGACCCGCCGGAACGCCCGGACAGATCATCACTGCCATCGGCCCGAAGTTCGGACTCTGGTTCTGGTTGAAGATCCTCAAAGACGTGGCTCTGATCGTCTTCGTCCTCTACGTCGGGTACCCGCCGTTCCTCGCTCGAATGAACGACGACTTCGATTTTGGGTCAGACGGGAGTTTCTCCGACGCTGGGTTCCCCGATCCCGGGTTCCCCGGCCTCCAGCCGCCGATCGTGCGGGACGATTTCCCCATCCGCCGGAATCAAAATCCTTCACGGACCGTTTCCAAGACCGTTCCCAAAACGTCTCTCTTCTCCAGACTGAGTCGAAGGCCCGCCGACAGGTCCAAGGAGAGAGAGAGGGAGAGAGAGAGGGAGAGAGCGAGGAAAGAGAGGGAGAGAGAGAGGGAGAGAGCGAATCTACGGCCGCGAGGCCCAAGCACCACCAAGACGAGTGAAACGAGACATTCCTCGGCCAAAAAGACCCCAACCGAAGACAGAAGGACGAGGACACCCTCGCGGCGGCGAATCAGACGACGGCAATAAACTTGCCGCCTTCGTTTCGTGGTGTTGTGAGTTACCATTCCGATAGCATAGTCAGGGAATAATACCGCGTGCAATGGTACTTTAAACGTCAAAACTCTTTGGAAACCATTTTCCGAGAGGATTCCTCTGTTACCAAGGGTGAAAGTTATCAAAAGTATTGAGTGGATTAAGCTGTGGATTAAGCTGTCACATGCAGTTACTAGTTGCTCAATTAGTTCCTAGTTGCTTTACGATAGTGATGCATTTGTGCTGCGAGTTTTCTGTGATTGCCTGTTTTCTGGGTTTGGAAACCAAGCAATGATGTTTTCGTCTCCGGTAATCACGAAGAAAATGCCTAAGACGAATACTTTTTTCGATTTTCGAAGCGAAAAATGGGAAGTCTGCACTGGCGAAAAAGTGAACGAGAACCAAAAATCTGGATATCGTGGGCGAAATTTTTTCCCGCCATTTTCCGTCCAAACCTGTCATTGCAGGCGCAGACATTTTGCGCTCAATTGCATATGACTGCGGCAAATTCTTTTTGGTCCGATTAAAAATTTTCGGAAATTTTTGGGGGCTGAACGTTGAAACGCCCTTTAGTTAACGGTTCTTTGGGAATGCAAGGACTCCTTTGAACCAAAATTTTTGCCAACCGATCCGACGAACCTTAAAATAACGTTCCGGTCGGCAGACGAAAACGTTATTGCAGCTTGTGAGGTGCAATTTAAAAAATGGAGCGTTTGTTGGGAGCCGTTTTCAGATGCGTGCGACGTGCTCCTAATGGATATTTATTATTTATTCTCTATTTATTATATATGTTCCCTATTTATTTAGTCATATATTCGTGACATTGTATAGAAATCGTCGTGACATTCATTATCCGGTGATGAGTTTCCGATCGTCACACGATGCAATAAAATTTTTTTTCCCGATTGCGTCTATTTCCTCCAATGCGACCGTTTCCTTGCGTCGTCCGTGGGAAAATCGCTCCGAGAGAAAAGAATTCGATATCGATCGACACAGAGGTTGCAACACGAGACCAAAACCGCATGTGAAGACTCGAGAAACGCCTGCGATCGTGCGCGATAGATCCGGCTGTTGTCGAGATCATCGAACGTTTCGCATCGACCAAAGTTGGATTTACGTTTCACCAGGTCTTCCGAGATGAAATAGAACAGGACTATGAGAAAAAAGTGGGACGTCGTCAGAGCGTCCTTTTTCGAATGTCGGAGTACATGGCGTCAAATTTGAAAATATGTTCACTCAATATACCGGGTGCAGAGAAAAAAAAAAAGAGCCGCTGTTAGAGAATGTTCTGAAAATCCGTGAAAGCCACAGCTGCACGCGTCGCATCGGATACGGATCCACACGTACCGAATGAAACCGAATTTCGGAATTTCGGCGATTCAGCCGCACGCCGAAGACGCGTCGACGTTGCTGCCGTCCGACGGCAAACGCGGCCGCGGCCGACGCGGTGCGCGATTTGGTTCGAAGACGATCGAGTTTCCAAGACGAACGGCGGGCGGGGATTTCAGAATTGTTTTTTCTCAATCTCCCAGGAGCCAAGCCAGTCGGGCAATTTTTCTCAGGACATAGGGATATCGAGAAAAGATGTTTCAAAGCATGCGTAATTAGGCACACTCGCTCTAATCACCAAAAGGGCAATAAAACATAAAATTGATGGGCAGGTAGGCATGTCATCGAGCAGTTAAATCCCAGCATGGGAGTCCAACGAAAGGTTTCTTCAGCCCTTGCACTCTTAGAAAATTCCGAGCGTTTAGGGAGTAAAAAGGGAGCACCATGTGAGCAATATTCAAATTTACTCCCTTATTACTCACCAAATGCTCCCTCGTCGCTCGTATTGAAGTGAACACCTTCAAGTTCTTCGCCAGGCCACTAGATGGCGGTAAGGGTCTCGCTTTTCGCACAGTACGCAAAAGTTCCCTTCCCTCTTTCCCTGGAATCGTCACTCGCAGGATTTTTGTTTAGTACCTCGACATATGTCTCGCCTAGTCTCATTATGGGAATCAATAAACACAGACACTTCATCATTTGTTATCAACATATTCAAGATATGTTCATGGAGTCCAGGCCATAAACAAGCTCATATTCCTATTGAGAAACCTTTTGGGAAGCGTATGATTTTATCCGCACAGGAAATCTAGAATATATGTTATGTGTCCGTGTATTTCAATCATACCTCAATTAAATGAGGTAATGAAGGACTGATATCCTGGATACTCCACGGAACCTATAAGAGGTGGTCCACCTTCTGACGTGTATTGTAATCAGTATAGTCAGTGGTAGGTCAACGTCTGTACGAGAGCGAAAGTGACATAGTATATACCTGTATGGGAATTTTCGTATTTGCATGACATCCCTATTAATTTCTGATGGGAGCTGTTTTTACTCACGGAAGAGGCGAGCAATTTTACTCCTTGGTAATGAAGCAAATTCGCTCATTTCCCAGAGTGAAAGGGCAGTGAAACTAGAGTTTTTTTTTTTTAATAGAAAAATCCCTCTCCTTTTTCTAAGAGTGTTTCATTTGACGTTTTAGTCGAAAAATCATCTCCATCCTAGATCTGAGAACTGCTCCGGAATCTCGGATCGGAAGCAGCGAAACATCACGTGACATTCCCCGGCAAGCTTCGAGACCGAAGAGATTTCACGGGACGGAAAGAAGGAAAATGCATGCGATCGCATTGGTACCGTCATACTTTTCTCGCTTGGTCTGCATATACCGGTCGCTGTACTTTCAGCGACTCCGCTTTTTCTAAACCAACGATACTCGACATTATGGAATTCCAAATGAAAAATTCGAGCTTATGTGGATTTGGAGATACCGGAGACAGCGGGGAATGATTTTCTCGCATCGGGTTCACTCCGCTCATTCACCTCGCCAGAGCGCCACTGGCGTTCATGCACGAAGTCGATTCGAGAAAGTGAAGAAATGCGCAATCCATTCCAAAATTAGAACGATGACAGGCACTTCCAAGAAACCCGTCACGAGAATCCATGTCGAGATCACACCGTGGAGTTCTCGACGTCTCGCGGGAACGCGCTTGAACGAATCAGGTTCTTGGAAGCAGAAACGACGATATGGAACAACGGAGTAAAAACTGATGAAAACGCGATAGACGGAAGGGATTCGAGGATGCTTCCTCGCAAACGAAGGATATGCAGTCAAATCCTTTTTTCGCCGAAGAAAATGGGATGTCATCGACGCGCGTGAGGGCCGAAGGAGATGGGATGTCATCAAAGCGCGTGAGGGCCGAAGGAGATGGGATGTCATCATCCGGAGCGAAAGCGTGGAGACGGCGCAGGTCGCTTCCGATTGGACGGGAGCCGGGGGCACGGTCCGACTGTTTTTCTCCTTTTTCCCCTCCCCAAAGTCATCACCAGTCGCCATCGATAACCCCCGTGTGTTTTCCACCGTCTCCTCGAGACAGTCGTTCGTCCGATCCGATCTCGTGAGGAAGCCTCCGCGCCAGACCCGAAGGGTTCCCACAAGCCTAGGTAAGCCCACGCAGTCCGTGGCTCGTCCTCGCCGAGCGCGGCGTTCCCCAAACTCGCCTCGAATTCGGTGGATTCTCGGAATCGCGCTCAGGTGAAAGCCAGGTGCTCAGGTGAAACCTCGCCGCGACAGTCGTCCGTCCCCCAGACATGGCGGAGATCGTGCCTCGGGTGGATTCCTTGTCCCAGCTCTGCCAGGAACTGCACCGCGTCTTCGACTCCGACCGAGTCGACGTCGACTACGTCTACGAGCTCATGAGGAACTACAAATCCGATCCCAAGGAGTGGAAGAAATTCGCCAAGTTCGATCGATACAGGTGAATTTTCCCCCCTTCCCTCTCGCGGTGAATCCGTGACGAACCGGTTCCTCGCCGAGGGAACGCCGGGATTTTAAATCATTAAAAGATGCCATCTCGCAATCGATAAGTATACGTTTCTCCCCGCACGAAACAGACGCGACGACCTCGAATGGCAATTTTATGGAGAGCTTAAATTTCCTGTCATAGACTACAAATAAATCAGACACGCGTTCTTTTTTTCGTTCCATTAAAACCGTGCCCCCGTCAGAAATCGTCATAAAATGACATCGACTTACCAATTGACCCTTCGGCGATGATACGATCGTTAGCAAAAACCAACAGAATTATCTCGGCCGTGCATCTCCCAAATAGCATCTCGTGCTGAAAAGTACTCGATTAAGAAGGCGCTGGCAGGAACGAACGTTTCATTTCACAAATCGACGATCGAGAAAGGGAAAGGAAAGAACAGAACGAAAGTGGATCTGCACGAGTCAAAGGGTGAAATGTTTTTCAAACGCCGACTTTCGTCTTTCCCCCTTCGCAAGGATCGCATGCGACTTCGAGGAAGAACACTTTTCTTATGGATCGAAAGTATAGAAATTGGGGTGCATTTTTTTTTTTTAATGCTGGAGCGGAGGGGTACCGTAAGGGTTCGGGTCGATCGAAGTCGGCTTTCTCCTGCCTGTAAAGGTCATTGAACGCCGTCGGATCGGCCGGACGAGCCATACATCGAAAGGATAAATTTCTTCAGTCGATCGTAATTCAAATTTCAAGCTTTCCTTACGGTCTGTTCCCGGCCATTCGATAAACTGGAAGGACATTATTATTATTATTATTATTTGCATATTTAATATACAATCCAGTCCGCAAAAAAAAAGTATCAGCACTGCACCTTCAGCTACTATTCATTCCCATACGAATCCTCCGAGAGTCTCCTCGAAATGAAGACGGATCCCCTTCGGCCGGCATGCCGATGCGAGCGGCACGTAAAGACGAGCCGCTGATGCATTCCGCTCCCAGCCGTTCCCTTTCTCCCTCTCGCGTGGACTCCGTGGCGGGTGCGGAGGCACCCCGGCGAAAGGGGGCCGAGGGGAGCCGAAGGGGGCCGAAGGGGACCGAGGGGGACCGAAGGATGGCAGATTCCATCGTGGGAATTCCGTTGGGTGGAGGGGGAGCAGTTTTTTTGAACGAGTTCGCCAGGGGCTTTATGGGATTTCTGGACTCTTAGACGTAGTTGGGATTCGAATGCGATGTTTCCTTCTGGCTGCAGGAGGACGGAGTCGTTCCGTCCGTCTCCCAGTCACCCATTTAATTAATTGGTAATGAGGGGAATCTCGCGTGTGCGGAATATGTTGTGCCGTGACATGGGTGTGCCCCCCCCCCCGGTTACTTATGTAAGTAGATTTGGTAGGTTCGTGTGAGTAACCGCCTTTGCTACATTTGTAAGGAACTTTTGCATGATTCTGCTTCTTGAATCGTTCCTATATCGCCATAATCTAGAGGAGAGTGTTTCCCCCCCCCAGTAAATGTGCGCACCATTACCATGTGTCAAAATGAAATTTTAAACGGAGGA
This sequence comes from Darwinula stevensoni, assembly GCA_905338385.1. NCBI lineage: Eukaryota > Metazoa > Arthropoda > Ostracoda > Podocopida > Darwinulidae > Darwinula > Darwinula stevensoni. Next base: position 11,617 of record CAJPEV010002955.1, on the reverse strand, counting down.
AAATATTATAAAATGGCTTTCAGGAATTAGGAATTTTTGAAATCGTGCCGCTACGATGCGTTTTAACGGGAATTAATTGCACGATGCAATTGGCATCAAGCTATCTCATTTTGCTTCACCCCCTAAAAAATATTCATAGGGAGACGTAATACGGATTGAACATCGAGTTTCATAATGCCCACGAAAGCACAAAATATGGAAGATTATGTATATATATGCAAATACTTCATAACGTATATTTAGACTCTCTAAATTGAAGGTGCTCCAGGTTTCTAAACTGCGGTCTACATCGGTCTCGCTTTCTGGCCTTCGATCGGTTTTTGGGGTCACGTACTTCATTATTTCATAAAAACTGTATGACAAATTTGTAAAAAAAAAAAAAAAATGGACCAGCATCCTAACGAAACGCGACGAAACGCCCGAGGACCGCGCGAAGAGGCAAATTGCATTTCGCTTCCGAATTCGATTTTGATCGGCCGCATCGGATTCTGTCATTAACTCGCGGTTGTCGCGAGAGGCTTCCTTTTCCCGGACGTTTTTGCATCATTTACGCGTGCGTTTATGTTATGCAAATTTTTTTTCACGACAGGTATACGAGAAACCTGGTGGATGCGGGGAACGGTAAATTCAATTTGATGGTTCTGTGCTGGGGAGAGGCCCACGGTTCCAGCATTCACGACCATGCCAATTCCCACTGCTTCATGAAGGTAACACTTTTTATTTATTTATTTATTTATTTTTTCCTATCTTGGGTCTCGATGTCTTCGCGAAAACGAGCTTATAACCTGGGACGCTTTTCTTCGCGGAAGTCGCGAATTTCTTTGTGCTGCAAAATTGCGCAAAAATTTCTGAGCCCTCCAGATTTTACTCCACTGATTGCACGATTGGCATCATTTTAAGTTTAGACGACGAAGCCGTCGTCTGTCCATCATCGACATTGTAGCCAAATGACGGAACGAGATTCGAAGCTTCCAGATGTCTGCTGATTTTGGTGCATTCCAGCCAGCTCCAGCGAATTTCCGGCTCGTAAATTAGTTCTCGTAACGACGGTTTTTAGTGACGTTGGCTTACGTAAAACGAGACCCGCCGGCGACTTCCGGAAAGGATTGGAAATTCGCGGAGACGACCCACTTTGCGTCCGCGGGCGGGGGCTTCCGCGTCTCGTTGCCCCCCTTTTTATTATTATTTTATTTATTATTATTTTAGATGCTGATGGGGTCGTTGACGGAGACGAGGTTCGACTACCCGGGCGGGGACACGGTGGGGGAGCTTCACAAGATTTCCATCACGGAGCTCAAGACGAACGAAGTCGTCTACATCAATGGTAATTCGGGTCGCCGTTCCTTTTTTTATGAAAAAAATTTTTTTTTTGAACCGTTCCGTCATCCGATAGAATGAAATACAACCTGCTGGTAGCCAGATTGCAGGTGAGAAGGATAAAAAAAAAAGAACTGTCGTCGCATAACGACACGCCCTTCCGCTGCTTTAATTACGCCTAAGCTGAATTTGCGTCTTATTCGGGTTTTCGGGTTATTGCATCCCGAGTCCCGATAGAATTATCATTGGTAACGACATCTGGGAATCGGCGATGGTTGGAGCAGTGGCGGATCCAAAAATAGGGGTAGGTTCCCAAGTTCCTACCCAGCCCCCCCCCCCCCCCCCCCCGGCGGCTGGGGGGTAAAAAAAGGGGGAGGGTCCCAAGTTCCCCCCCCCCCCCCCCCCCCCCCCCCCCCCGGGATCTGGGTTGGAATTGGGGGCAAAACGATGGCCGAGTTTTAATACCATTAGTGACGTGTGTCGCAGAAACTCCTTTCAGCCGATTGCATCTCCGATCCATTTAATCCTGTGATATCCCCGTATCGGTGCGGCGCCGGGTGCGAAGTGGGCGTCAAACCAAGAGGAGAAACACGATCTGTAACGATTTGCTTTCCTCATTTTGCCGATGACGCATTTCGAGGCGACGATTTTTTGCTCGCGATGGGTCGTGCGTGCGGTTCCCAGCGGTAGTGAGCAGAAAACGACTCGCTTTCGCCGACCGTGCGTGGTGGGACTCGAACCGCTTCTTTGTCTTCTATTACGGTCGGCGTTGTGGGATGCGCGGTCTCGATTTTTCGAGATGGACCCGACTTTCCCGAGATGATGGAGCGATGTTTTTTTTTTTTCAAATCTGTGAAAAAGGAGGTTTGTTTTTCGGCGTTCTCGGAATGTCCCTGCCGGCCTTTCCCCGTTCCGACCCTTTTTCGTCGAGCCGAGGTCGTGGGTCGTGACGTTCCCGCGAAGAGAGGGCGAGCTTTCCTGGCAATTGGCAATTCTCGGCACGATACAGAAAGGGAGGAAAAAAATGGGACAGGAAAAAAGTGTAAAATCCAGCGGATTCCGCTTTATTGGGACGCGTTGCTTCCTGGTCGATTTACAGCAATCGAGCGGCTGCCCCAATAAAGGGAGCTTACCTTATAGAGTATGGTGAGAAACCCAGGCGCGAACGTCCTTGTGCAAGAACAATTCGGAAGGAGGAAATGTGCCCATTAGTTGCTCGTTTCACGGCCGATAAAGCTTCTCTAAAGCACGGATGCCAAGAGCACCGCGTCCGCTCTCGTCCGTGGCCTCATTCGCGAGTCGCCTGACGGTCGTGCCGCGGGTTCCTCGTCGGCGACGTTCCGTTAGCGAGGCCTCTCGGCGACGACGTCAGAGATTGCCGTGTGTCGTCCACGAAGTCGTCGTGTTCGGCGAACCACGGTGCGTTTTCGTCGACGTCGACGCCGGCACGAACGAAAGCCGGATCCACGGCAGCGGTTCGCGACCGCGAAAGACGCGAGAGAGCGGGCGGAAAATCTGGGACCGACGTTCATCTCGACCTTGCCCTTGATAAAGCGGATTTTCGACCCGAATATACGGCTGAATTGAAATACACTTGCATAGAAACGGTTCCGTTCCTGACAAAATGCTCCGATGGCCCAACAAAGCGGAATCCACTGTAATTTACAAAAAGCGTTTTTAAATATGAGTGAATGTGTAAAAACGGGTTCCTCGCGATATCAATTTAAAAAAAACGCTTGACTAACGAAGAATTGAAGCGCGATCGATTCGGTTATCGGGATTATAGATTAATCGATTGATTAATCGCCGGTCCCGTGAATATTCCATCATGCGGAGTCGGCTGTGTTTGAGTTCCAGCATTTACATTTTTTTCGATCGTCTGTATCATCGGAAGCAATTTACTTTTGTTTTGCTCTTGGTGGGTATCCGGCATGCTTTTTTCTTAGAGGAACAGCTTTTTTTTTGCATTGGTTTTATTGGCTCATTCGCGATAGAGATCGCCAGAAATGACTTCCTTGCGAACAATTATGTCGCGATGGAAGAAAATGCACCGCGTGGAAAATGATCTTGCCGCGTGGAAGATGATCTCTCCTTGTGGAAGATGATCTTCGAGGAAAGAGCCGAGTGGGGGCACTGGGGGGGCACGGGTGAGAAAATGCAAGAGAGAATGGGAAGGGCGTATTTCCATGATAATGCGGAACCGACTCCTTATCGTGGATTCTCTCCCGTCTTTCCTTCCCCAAGATCGGCTGGACCGAAAAAAATGAGACCAAGGCACAGAAAGCCGAGCTTTCCCCGTTGGCTTTTCGCCGTCGGTCGCGTTTTAGCAGATCAAATGGACGTTCACGAACGGCGATCGAGGAATTCCGTCCGTGTCTATCGTCCGATCATCAGATTTCGACAGTTTATCCCGGATCTCGATTTTCTCTTTGAGGTCCGATCGAGGGTCAAACTTCCATCGGTTTCTGCATATTTATTATTGGGATCGGTCGGAACGGGGGCCTTGCGATTCGCCGTAATCGGAATCGAGCAGAAACAGCCGATATCGCCGAACAGGCAGGAGACGATTTATTCCTCGTTCTCTCTTTCTGTTACCCTTTGGCTCCCGACTCCGTAACCCTGAATAAGTTCCAGGGGTGTTTTCCGTATGCCGACATGAATTACGACACGATCTTTCTTCCAGGACTTGTTTTCGGAAGCTTTGACTCGCGTATCAGATGGGAGTCGGAGATCTTTCTAGATTTATTTCGAGCATAAAAAACGGAACTGGTTCTTCTTGCGTCTCGTCCTCTCCTTCCTGTGCCCTCTGCGACCAGATTCTCATCGACGGGACGCATTCGGGGTCGGACGCGACCGAAAATGACGCGATTTTTAGCCGGCTCTATTTTTCTTTTAGCAGATCCGGGGAATCGGTCGAGACGGAAATGGCTCTTCGACGTTGCAACCTGGTTTCTAGGACGACTGAAGAAGAATAAATCGTCTTCCCGACAACCCGTCATAAAACGGGTTGTCGGGAAGGGATCAAACACTGAAATCACTTTTCGAGAGGAATTATGGGCGCGCTGCGCAATGCTTTCTTTCTTTCGGGGCTTTAACAGTAAATGCGGAATCGTTTTTTAAATTTTCGGCTGCATGAACTGTCGGTTTCCCTGGAAGATTCGAGGGGATTCCGTTGTTAACCTCTATCATATGGAGTTTTAAAATAATTTGGTCCCCTTACGGTCGGAATTGAATTCTGCCCTTTTAAGCCCCAAGGCGTCATATATTACGACGAATTTGATATCGCTGGTATTTATCGTTCTACGATAAGAGAAGAAAACCACGTGAAAGTCGCTGTACATTTTTTTTTTTTTTACAAATTTTCAAACTTTCCCCGCGTAAAATACTAAATACCATCGTATAAAAAAAAAATCTTCATAACAAAACAGCCTGACACGCACGAAATGCCAATATGCTTCAACCCCATCACGTGAAGATATCATGTCAGAAGCCTACCCAAGGGCCAGAAGGGGCTCGTCGATGCGACATTTGCAAAGCATCAGATGCATCAAAAATAAATTCGTACTCTAAAGGTTAAGGCAGAAGGTGTGTCGGGGGCGTGGAGAGATTCTATCGAGGCCGAGGGTCCTTCCGAAAGAGCCAAAACGACGAGGGGAATACAAATGAGTCCATGGGGATCTGCTCCCGGCTTTTATCTTCTGTCTTCGCGTAAACATGTTATTTTTAAATATCTTTCCTCTGCGGTGATAGTTTTTTATTTTATATGTTGTTGTTCTGAGAGCGGAACGATAACAGTTCGATTAATCAATAAGGATGAAGGGTAAACAGGCTTAAGCCTCGAGTAACAACCATTTCAAGGAGATGTTTTAGTGAAAAGCAATGACATGCAGCGCAGTAAAGAATCGTTGCAAATTTCCACGCACCCGTTTCCGCGAAGAGAATCGAAGCGAGAAAGCGTTCCCGAGTGGAAATCGCTGCGATGAAAGCTTGCAGCATGTAAAGTGAAATAAAAATTGGGAAAGATTACCTGCGCCGATTGACTCACCTCAACAGGTCGTACGTCCTCTTTATGTACGTATAAAGGAAGGGAGGAAGGAAAGGAATGAAGATATACAAGGAAGATTGGAAGGACTCCTTCGATTCTTTGCCGAGGAAACAAACAGTGCCGGAAAGTAGTGGTGCAATTTGCAGGAATCCATCCATCGAGACGAATCCTGCTCTCTTCACCTATTTATTTCGCGCGTTCGTCTTCGTGTCGACGGCAAAAAAAATCGTCCTCGACCGTGATCGGCGTGGAGAAAGTGACGAAAAGCCTCATCTCTTCCTCAGACGAGCAGGGTCTGCACCGGGTCGAGAACGCCAGCCACACGCAGCCGGCCGTGAGCCTGCATCTCTACTGCCCGCCCTTCGACGCGTGCCACGCCTTCGATCAGCGGACGGGGCACAAGACGATGAACAAGGTCACCTTCTGGAGCGCCTTCGGCAAGCGGACTCCGTTCCAGTGAGTGAGACGCGCGACGTTTCGAAAGTTTTCCTTTTAAAAATAAGCTTATAAGTGAATAAAGTGGACGAAGGTGTATTCCACTTTCGACCCCGACACGTAACCGATAGATAGTTGCTAAATTTTCCGCTTTATCTCGTTTCGATAAACGGAGGCGAGAGTGCCCAAGGGCGACTTTCCAAACGTGGATTTCGTGAACGATAACCACGTTTGCCCCTTTAAAGGGGGAGGCAAGGTTCCCTCCCGGTTTCGCTTTTCCACCCTGTGTCGGATGGATTGGTGTCGAAAGTCTTGGAGTCGATGGGAAATTTAGTCACTCGTGGATTCAGCAATATTTTCTGGTGAAGCAGTCATACGATAGCATAAAATGCAAAAATTAGGTCATACAGATAAAAAAGAAATTGCATCTGAAAAAAAATCATTCCAAATTAACAGATGGTCTACTCAAATGAAACCACATAAGAAGAGAAGACATACTTCTTAAAAAAAAATCAATTTCGTTTGTCAGAAATATATTCTCGAGTCGGTCGATCCAAGGTTCCAAGTCCCTGCATTTCTTTTTCTTCCTAATCGTCGCACCCCCAGTCTCCAGCACGATCAGCCGCGATTGTTCCAAAGCGACGAGTTCAAGAACGTTCAAGTGGCTCTTCATAAATTCATTCCACGGTGCCATCCTTCTCTGCTGTTTGCAGTCCTCGGCCCAACACGACTACAGTTTTCACTGACTTTTTTTTTTTTTACGTTGATTCTAGCGCTTCCAGCGAGATCTATACACGTAGCCCTCGAGGACGATCTTCCTTCCGAGCCTTGCCGTTTCCATTATCTCGGACCCGTTTTAAATATCCATCTTGCACAGGGAGGGAACCTTGCCATATTTTAGAACCCTTTTTTTGGGGTTGAAGCATATCAGCCGTGAAAATGAGGCTTGGAAAGTCGGCCCCTGGGCACTTTCGACTGTGAGAGATTAAATCTTGCAGGTCAGAGATTAAATATTGTAGATCAGATATTAAATCTTGGAGGTCAGAGATTAAATCTATGGGAATGCGATGGTGAGATTCCACTGGGGCGAAAGTGGAACTAACCGTAAACAAATACGGTCCCTGACATGTTTTACTCGCTACCTTTTTTTTTGCCTTTTGAATACGAACTGTGAAAACTTGTCCCATGACCTTTAAATACTTGTGCCCGATGCAGTAAAAGAACCTTAGCGTGAGAAAAGCGCTCCTCCTGCTTTCCATACGAATTGATTTTCCTCCCCTTGTTCCATTAGTTGTCATAGGAAGAGAGGCTTCCGAGAAACGCCTCTTCATGCTTTCATCCAAGACGGCGTTTCCTCCTCTCCACTCCGAATCCGTAGTGACCGCATACTGGGTGTCCCGGAATTTCTGTATTTATTTTTATTTTTATTTTTATTTGCATTTTTTAATATTTTATTTATATTTTTTTCTAAAGCTAAGGCATAAGGCAACTAAATTTCACGGCGGGCCGGATGGCAGAGTGCTGAACGTTCGCGAGCCAGCGCCTACCAAATGTCATTAAAATGAAAATTGTATCTCACGTCTCACGTCAAGCGTGCAGCTGAACGTCTATGGTCAGAACGTAATTTTCGGATTCTTGGTGTTCGCCCTCCCGTAGGAAGTGTTGTTTTTGTCGTCTGTCGAAATTCTAATAGGCCACTTTCCCTGTACTTAGTAGTTGCCTTATTTGGCAAACTCTTTGGGAAAGCGAGTCTTTTGTTTTTTTTTTAATGCGACATGATATCTGGAACATCTTGAATTTGGAGAGATCATGAGATCGGCTTCGCATTCTCACAAGATCGGTCCATCGTTTCAAAGGTCAAAGGTCATGGCATTTTCAAGAGAAAAAAACCTGGATATCGTGCGCAATAACTGAGCTAATGTTTAGTCAGTCCTCATGAGGACTTAGCTAAGCCTAGAATGAGACTCCTGCTTTCCCTGCGAAAAAGTCAAGGTCGAACAAATACCTGCTGGAATTGACGATGCCGACAAATTGATCCGTCTGGGGATCGAAATCGTTACCGTTGTCGATGATGCCGGAGTTAATCGTCGTTTCTTTCGTTTTACATCTTCTATTTCCACGTTTAACTGTGGATTGTGCAGTGTTCCTGGCTCTTTCTTGCAGGCAATTGGAGAGAGAGACGAGGAAGATGGGAGTGCCGCTCACGGATCATCCAGCGAGCATCTCCATGGAAATAGCCGAACCGGAAAACAACTAGGATTTTTATGCTTCCGTCATACCCGTTTAGAGGGCACAGCAGGGGAACCGTGCTCCGTGCTTCATGCTCCATGCTTCGTGCTCCTTTCCTCCTCCGTCGTATGAGCTTCGACTCGAGCGAGTATTCGAGGGGTCGACTTGAAACGGGTTTGACGTTCGATGGAACGAGGACTGCCGACTCGAACGCGAGGGCAAGTTGGAATTCCATCGAAATGGACCTTAGAAAAGACGTAGGACTCTTTCTAACGCGCTCGACCTGGAAAGATTTTTAACAAAAATGAAAAGAAAAAAAAAAACTCTGATTTCATCCGAGGACATGCTGTAAAAAGCTGCATGAACAAGGAGCAAGGTTCTCGACTGTAGAATTTGTCCATGAAAATCCCTAACACGTTAAACCTCGTGACTAACCCCCATTGATTCTCGTCCCGCGTTACGTTAGATTCGTTTAGGATTCTGAGTTGGGCGTTGACGACTTTTTCGCGACGGCAGACGTTTTGAACTGGTTCAATTCAGCCCCTCAACCCTCACCTCGCTCATCGAATGGCGAAGATTGCTTTCCGGGGTCCGTGCGAAAAAAGATCGGGGCAGAAATCCGTGACGGCGTGAGGTTTTCGCGGAATCGTCACGGACGTGGAGCCCTCAGAGAGCCCTCGGAGAACTCAAATCTGAGGGAAAATTTTCTCTCAAGCGTTCTTCCGTTCGTGTGAGCGGGTGGTGGGGCCTGTGATTATNCGGATGGCAGAGTGCTGAACGTTCGCCAGCCAGCGCCTACCAAATGTCATTAAAATGAAAATTGTATCTCACGTCTCACGTCAAGCGTGCAGCTGAACGTCTATGGTCAGAACGTAATTTTCGGATTCTTGGACAAGCGGGAGGGCATCCTTCACAACAAAAACAGCAGACAGCTTTAAGATTATCCGGTGAAAGGGACATGAATCATCAACGGAATAAACCGTTTGAGAAACCCTTTCGCTCAGAAAACAAAAAAAAAAAAGTGACATGATATCTGGAACATCTTGAATTTGGAGAGATCATGAGATCGGCTTCGCATTCTCACAAGATCGGTCCATCGTTTCAAAGGATAAAGGTCATGGGATAGGTCTCAAATCTCATGGCATTTTCAAGAGAAAAAAACCTGGATATCGTGCGCAATAACTGAGCTAATGTTTAGTCAGTCCTCATGAGGACTTAGCTAAGTCTGGAATGAGACTCCTGCTTTCCCTGCGAAAAAGTCAAGGTCGAACAAATACCTGCTGGAATTGACGATGCCGACAAATTGATCCGTCTGGGGATCGAAAGCGTTACCGTTGTCGATGATGCCGGAGTTAATCGTCGTTTCTTTCGTTTTCCATCTTCTATTTCCACGTTTAACTGTGGATTGTGCAGTGTCCCTGACTCTTTCTTGCAGGCAATTGGAGAGAGAGACGAGGAAGATGGGAAACGGCGAGTGCCTAGTAGGTCGCTCGTAGAGGTACCTTTATCGGCTTGGCCTTTTGTTGATCCTAAAAATACGAAGGCAGTATGGGCAAATCTCCCGTGTCGTCCCCTTGGCACGAGGCACGAAGTAGCTCCATGCTCCATGCTCCATGCTTCGTGCTCCTTTCCTCCTCCGTCGTATGAGCTTCGACTCGAGCGAGTTTCGAGGGGTCGACTTGAAACGGGTTTGACGTTCGATGGAACGAGGACTGCCGACTCGAACGCGAGGGCAAGTTGGAATTCCATCGAAATGGACCTTAGAAAAGACGTAGGACTCTTTCTAACGCGCTCGACCTGGAAAGATTTTTAACAAAAATGAAAAGAAAAAAAAAAACTCTGATTTCATCCGAGGACATGCTGTAAAAAGCTGCATGAACAAGGTCGTTCCAAGAGCTGACATCTTAAACAGGTACTTTTGGGGATTGTGCAATTTGGAGCACTGATTGGGGGTAACTAAGAGCAGGGCGCAATGCAATCTAAGCAAATCCTAAGACTCAACCCGCAACTGAACTTTTTCGCGACGGCAGACGTTTTGAACGGGTTCAATTCAGCCCCTCAACCCTCACCTCGCTCATCGAAGGGCGAAGATTGCTTTCCGGGGTCCGTGCGAAAAAAGATCGGGGCAGAAATCCGTGACGGCGTGAGGTTTTCGCGGAATCGTCACGGACGTGGAGCCCTCGAGAACTCAAATCTGAGGGAAAATTTTCTCTCAAGCGTTCTTCCGTTCGTGTGAGCGGGTGGTGGGGCCTGTGATTATCGATTTACATCAGAAACCTTTGAATTACATGGTGATTGGCATTGTATACTGAATAAATAGTGATTTGATTGATATTTTAAACGATGTCTCCTCTTGCATCAGATGACCGCATTTAATAGCGACTAGTCGGTCCATTCGCGACTGGAAAACGCGTTAGCTTTTCAAGCGATCGGCTCGATATTTTTTTTTAGGAGAGATGCATATTTTTTCGTTCAACAATTTCATGCTTCACAAGCATTTTAAGTGGTCGTCACAATGCGTATGCCATGGGACCTAGTGTTTTGTATGCTAGACCTGTCGCTATTTGCTCCGGAGCCTACGGTGAGCCGAGCAGCCTGCAGAGGCTAAGCCTAGCGCTTAGCACGAAGACGTCGCAGCCAAGCAGGGAACGAGAAACGAGTCACTCGGCTTGTCGGTAGGCTTCATGCAGGGTCGACGGACTGCATCGTGAATCCGTCACGAGAGGCTCTCACCGCCTGCCGAGCTGGAGTCCATTGCTCGGGATTGCGGGCGCTGGGTGATCATACTGGGTCCGTTCGAACCACGATCCCGTTGAGTTTGGATTAGCGGTTTTCAAAATGTTTCTATGCGAGTTTGGAATGATTTTTTTTCATGCGCTCATTCTCCGACCCTGCCTGCATTCCCCACGCATCCACTTGTTTTCTTTTGCGGAAAAAATGGAGAAACCTGGACTTCTGGCTTCAGGCAAATGTCAAGGTCGCCTTTCTGTCACCTTAACACCTCAAGCCAGTTTGCCGCCCCCCGCACGCACGACGTCTTCTTTGACACGGGCGGTTAGCTATTTAAATACCGACTTGAGGGGTTAATGAGTCTCCCGTAATAAAACGAAAGCGACCGCTTATTGTTGCATCCTGTCTGCGTCTGTCTCACACTTGGTCAAACGGTGACCAACAAGTACTGACCTCACCTTCGTGAAAATTGCAATTCAAATAGATGCGGAAAATGTAAGGGCTAATTTTTTTTCCAACAAATTCACACCAAAAAGAGTGTTTTTTTTTATTGCCAATTTTAAACTTGAAATTTCCTTCAGCAGGAAAAGCAAGAGCAATCGTCGGCCTCCCGACATCAAGGCGCATGCACATGACACAGCTTGGGTTGAGATGTCACCAGCCAGAGGTGATGGGTGGATTGCATAAAACTCACTTTAGCGTGATGGAAACCTCTTGTATAGTATGAAAATACTTTGAGTAGATTACAGTGATATCTGTTTCAGATAAGAGAGTTGAGGTATGAGGCCGTAATATTCACACGTACAGGGTGTCCACTAAGTCTTTTCACCCCAGTAAGATACTGATTTTCTTTTTTTCCCG
>CAJPEV010002954.1:0-36668 GCA_905338385.1 Darwinula stevensoni | reverse complement strand
GACGCATTTTTTGACAAAAAAAAATGCGCGCGGTCCCACGCGGCGGACAAGCAAAAATAGGCTGGTCGTCAACGTGTTAAAACAGTAAAAGAAAGTGCAACTCAAACATTTTTCAACCTGTTATTGCAATTCCATACGACCACCATTTGTGATTCTGTAGATGTACAAGCGATGTTCGAGCTCTTACTACACCTTATGCAAAGTGTCAGGCATAATTGTCTGGATAGCTGGGACGATTCTGTTCTTTAGATCTTGATCGATTGTCCACTTTTCTCAAGTAAATGATGTCCTTGACAACCCACAAGAAAATGTCAACTGGGGTTAATTCAGGTGATGTTGGTTGCCATGGAATGATCCTGCCTCGTCCAATCCACGGATCTGGGAATTTTTTGTCGTACATAAATTTGCTAAAATGTGGAGTGTCTTAGGAAATTATACAGTACTTTTATTGTACCTGAACCCATCTTTCTTGGACTTCCTGTGGGACTATGTCAAGGACATTACTAACTCAAGAAAAGTTGACAATCTCCAAAATCGGAACAGAATTGTTGCAGCTACCCAGACAGTTACGCATGACACTCTGCATAAGGTGAGGTAAGAGCTCGAACATCGTTTTGACATCTACAAAGCCACAAATAGTGCCCATGTAGAATTGCAATAACAGGTTTTAAAATGTTGAGTTGCACATCATTTTACTGTTTTAATCATTCAATTTCAGGCATAAGAGAGATATTAATTTTAAAAAATGTTCCCATACCTTTTGGGATACCTTGTAGCGCCAACCACGTCCGGTCGTGTCGTCGGCTCGGCGGCAAAGCTATATGGGAATCATGAGGCAAATATGGCCTAGGACTCGTTTATAGAAGTCCATTTCATATATGTTTCTGATCTGGCAAAGTAACTGGAGCTAGAGGGGAATTTTTTTTCTTAATCTCAATGCGAGCCTGAAGGGAAAATGAAAAGAACATTTCTAAGAAAACTGGCTCTTCTTTTCCTTTCCCTTTCTGCCTGGGGATAAAACCTCTTGCAAACTTTGCATGCTCGACAGACAATCTCTGGGATCGAATCCCCTTCTGGTTCCCTCAAAGCCTACTTGCGACGTCAGCAGATTTTATTTGCATCTGATTTCTGACCTACAGTATGATGCATCATTTAACCCTACTTCTAGCCACCACTCATCCTGATAACTATGGCCAAGGTGGAAACGGGATACATCGAAAATGAAAAATTTACAACTGAATTCAAGAAAACCCCCATGGAACTTAAGTGCACCGCGCCTCACCCACCTGGTACTGTTTCCTTGTTGTATGAACCGGGGGCCGTATTCTATTAAAATCGTAAACTTAGTTTAAGCAAATTGCTCAACCTCGGCCATGCATTTGAATGGAGCAAATACCATCTAATCACCTTGCTAAGAGGAAAATCGCACTTAAGAACGTAATAGAATACGGCCCCATATCTACAGGTTCCCTCACTTGGCAATCTCTAGAGACCCGTAGCAAACGGCGATGCCGAAGAGGGCAACATAGCATAGCACACAACCATGAGAGAATGTAACTCATCTAGTACGATGCACTATCATCAAACTAAAGATATTTATGTTGTCTTTGGAGTTAGTTTACATAATAGTTGTCAAAATAACCTCTATTAACCCTTTCGTGCATGAATTATGATAACATATGAATTCAGGTTTGTTTTATTTTTTTGTTGGTTCTGTTTGATGAATTAAACACCCTTTTGTTGATGAACATAATAAAAAATTTTTTTTCCGAAATTACAGAACCAAAAACAATACCATCCACTATAGTGGACACCATGCACTTGCGCTTTTGATGACATACAGAGCTTTCGGAAAGTCAATTACAGGCCCGCAAGTTTTCGGTAGTTTCACGTGTTAACTCATTTGCAAGACATGCAAATGAGTAGTAGAATTTCCATACATAGTATGTAAACTTTCCATGCCAATAAATCTATTAGCTCGCGTTTGTATTTTGTTTAATCTTTGCATGACAAGTCCTGCGATGCCACGATGTGGCATGCATGACCTCCTCGGGAGCCCTAACTACGGCCCTGCACTTCAGTTGGGAAATGACCTTGATTTCGTCCCAAGTCGAGACGCATGCCGACGTGCCAAGCCCATTCTCCTCATGTCTTTCTCTGAAGGGAAAAATTGACTGCAGTGGATTGGCAAGGATAGTGCCGGTTGAGAAAATTTTGCGGGTTGCGAGCTCTTCTAGCCGTGGTAGGGAAGTGACTTAGTTATTGAAAGATTACCTTCTTGGAAGAAAAGGTTATTATCTCTTATATCATCATTGTGGTGCAGGACCACATCAACCCAGATCCCAAAATCTGATATAGGGTCACGCCCTCCGAGACCGCCTTGGCACAACTCAAATCTAGACAGGTAACCTGAGCTATACGCCTAGACCTACTTTTGTTGAGGATCGTGGCCATCGTCCAAACCCAAAATTTCATCGCGTGTGTCTACATCACTCTGGTCTGACTCTGAGGACATCATTCTTAGCCGAAGGCGTCAACTCTCTCCCTATTCAGAGTCGTGAGGAAAATCGTCGAGAGCTTCAATTGTTTTCCTAAGTAACGAATATAGAGGGCTGGGAAATTGCATATTACAGAACCTTAGAAGTCTCAAATGCATGGTGTCCACTGGGGTGGACGTTACTATAAATATATTCACCTTTACATTCGCAATAATTTGTTGGAAATATGCGACTATTTGAAAAATCTCTTTATTTAACATTTCTTAACTGAAAAATAATTCCTTACCACCTTCAAATCACTCGAACAATTATTATTGAATCTTTTTATTAACTGCCAGTCTTTTCCTTCCATGGTGGGAGTAACGCGTCACATTTTCTTCTTTACACTAGTTATTTCCTACAACAGGTATTAAATATCAGTAGCATCCAATGGACATCTATGCACTGAAGTTGAAAACATGCACTAGTCATAAAAATGAAGCCACCTCTTGGCCCAAATGTAGTTAACGACGCGTCCACTACAGTGGACTCTATGCGTGAAAGGGTTAACCATGTTTCTGACCGACAATGCATAGTTCACATAGAGACAAAGAGCGTGAGCCTCTGTCATTCAGACGGACAGTTTGAGAACTGCGGATTGATTTGGGTTCCGGACGTCTAAAAAGCTTAAATATACAGGGTGTAAAAAAAAGTCAGGAATCATGGGGAAATAACATGGGGATCCTTTCCAGACAAGATTGTCTTAAAATAATCTGAGCTGATTCTGAAACTCTTTAGTTCCCTTAATCTCAAAGTCTGATCGAAATAGCCCAGAGTAATACAGAGTGACCCATGGTAACCAAAAAGCGGCCTAATCGACCAAATTTGGGTGTACTTACCCGAAGTTGACACAGTTTTACAAAAATTGAGGCAATGACCAAATTTGACCGAGAGTGGTACAGAGCGACCCATGGTGACCCTTTTCAGCCTATTGTGGCCCATGTCGACCCATGGTGGCCCACTTCGACCCATGGTGATTTATCCTGAATCTCCCATTTTCATAGTAGCTGGAGTTGACCAAAAGAGATACAAGAGGTGATCTGTCGTGACCCAAAGTGACCCAATTCTAGAGTGTCCAAGTTTGCTTAAATAAACTGAGATTGATCTGAATTGACTCAACTACTCTCCATGTTTTCTAATTCATCCAGAATTCATGAAAAAAGCAGATCTCTCTCTGTTGCACCTTTTACTTTAAGACATCAATGACTAGCTGAGCACTAACACCTAATTTATTATTATTATGATTTTGCTCTCCTCGTCTGGGTCTGCTCATAACAGGTGTTCAAAGTGAGCGCCCTCAACTGCTACTGTGAATGATATTGGGTCACTCCATTTTGATTTTAGCATACTTGTATCACCATAGAATAATTATTCCCAACTTGAGTGGATCAGACAATTTGGGTCACTTTGGGTCTCCATGGGTCACCTTGGATCTCTTTTGGTCAACTCTAGCTACTATGAAAAAGTGAGATTCGGGGTTAATCACCATGGGTCGAAATGGGCCATTATGGGTCAAAATAGGTCACCATCGGTTGCAATGGGTCACCATGGGTTGCTCTGTGCCACTCTGAGTCAAATTTGGTCATTGTTTCAAAATTTGTGAAACTATCACTTTCGAATATTTAGACCAAAATTGGATCGATTGGGCCACTTTTGGGTTACCATGGGTCACTCAGTATCACTCTAGGCCACTTGGACCAGACTTTGAGATTGAGGGAGCTAAAGAGTTTCAGAATCAACTCAGATTAGCTTGTTCTTTTCAGACAATTTTGTCTGGAAAGGATCCCCATGATACAGTGAGGGACAAAACCGTGTCAATGTTTGACACAGTTCCAGTTGATGACTCATAACTCGAGTATGACGTGTTCAATTTAACTTATATTTCTGTCACTCATGCTCCTACTTCCTGGCTTTCGATTGGTGCTAGTCTTGTGTCAACTGGCCTCCTTTTGGCTGAGCTGCAGCTGTTCAAAGTCACCCATGTAATTGACACAGTTTTGTCCCTCGCACTCGGACATCCAGAAATTTGAATGTATTAATATTCTGTGTATTTGCCTTCGGCCTTCAACACTACCAATACCCTTCTAGAGATGCTTTCGATCAGGTCCAAGCATATTTGGACGGGAATGGCGTCCCACTCGGTCGTGACCTGCCGCCACAACTTGTGAATGCTGATTGGTTCATTTTCGTATAAAGCTACTCTTCGCTTCAAGTCTTGCCCGCAAATGTTCCCTTGGGTTTAGGTCTGGTGACTGCTGACCATTCTAGTACCTCGATTCTGTGGTCATGGAAACATTGGTGAGCCACCAGGTGGTGAGTTGTGGCTCGGATCATTGTCCGACTGAAACACCATCTATCTTATTTCGAGCCGGTCTATCTCAATTGTCGAGAGCAATTCTTCCTCGATGATGCTTGTATACACCTTGGCATCTATCCTTCCTTGAGTTTGACATCCATATCCGACACCCTTGGCTGTCATGCAGCCCAAAACATCAGGCTGCCTCCACCATACTTGCAATGCCTCTCTGACATGCCTCTCTGTTAAGGCTTTGCCACGCTGTTTCCATATCTAATCACGCCCATCTGACTTCATAAGGTTGATTTTGGTCTAGTTTGACCAAATTATACGTTTCCAGTCCTCTATGGTTCAGTGTTTGTGACGGCAGGTGAATACACCAGCTGTCGAGGCCCTAGCAGGTCCGCATGTGAGGGGAACGCGCAAGTATAGTGGGGTCATCCTGACCTATTGGGGTTGCATGAAGGCCAAGGGAGTTGGATTGGGTGTCAAATACAAGGAAGAATAGATGCCAAGGTGTATACAAGCATCATCGAGGACGAATTGCTCCAGACAGTTGAGTTCGACCGGCTGAAAGTGAGAGAGGTGGTATTTCAGCCGGACAATGATCCGAGACACAACTCGCGTGTGGCTCACTAATGCTTCCAGGAGCACGGAACCTAGGTCCTAGAATGACCAACACAGTCACCAGACCTCAACCCAATAGAACCACTTGCGGTAGCATTCGAAACGAAGGTTGACGGGTACGAAAATGAGCCAGCCAGACACACACTGTAGCGTGCCATGAGACACAATTGTGCGTGTCCGTTGGGATATTCCCTCCTCCAGAGTGTTATTTGACACATCTTACTGCATCTGTAGACGCGTTGAAATGTGTCAACGCTTCTGACACATTTTATCACAACCGATATGAAGAATTCTCTCATGACACATATACGTGCGTCAAATGACACACTTTATCGTGTCATTTCTCTCAGTGTAGGCTCATACCACTTTCATACATTTTCTTCCTTCAGGGAAGCAGGAGGAAAAAGAAATAACTGTTTTATTCCATACTACAGATGAAGTTCGACGTAGAAGGTACGTGCCCTGAGGGGACTGAGTTAGCAGGCCAATAGGTAACCCTTGGACAGACGCGGAGGCCTACACCAATCTTGCCCGACCCATTCGCATCGAGGAACTTCTCGGCCCATCTGACCGAAAATCCTTCTGTCTTAGCCTGACGCGCTAGGCCTTCGACCTATGCCGGGTCATAGGCGAGGGAAAGGACACGAGTTGACGCGTACCGGTATGTTTGTAGATGCGAATGGGTTCTATTTATTTTTCTGGGAGGGAAACGGTAGAAGATATTCTATTGACATTTCGATATGAGATGGCTATGTCTAATCCACTTACGGACGCTTAGGACAATGCCATGCAAACTTCAACGAAACGAGAAGGTATAGCTACGGGTTGCATTTACGGAATGACGTGTTTTTTTCATAGACAACTGTATGGAACATTTAATAGTTTGCAAAAAGGGACTCCCATAGAGTCCTTTCGCCAGAATATATAATTAATGTTAAGTTCCCTATAGTCGAAGTGGAATTATCGCCTTGGAACTCAGAAGTAATGAGCTTATCTGTCTACTACTATATTTTTGAGATTTATGCGCAAATAAGTGTGACGACCACAGCCAGGAATTTTAGTCAGTATCGGAACGCCAAAAGATGCACTGAATGATCCATATGCTGGAAATCAGATGATGTCATATCTAATGTATAAGTAGGGGTGAGCATCGAAAACGGATGCCTTAGATCGCCCATAGCGTCCAAAGAAGAAAGTTTGTCTGTCTATTTCTTTTTTGCATTCGGACCCCGCAATAGCCAGTGCAACCAAATTTTCCATGGCTTATTCCTTCATCCAGGGGAAGGTCGAGGAGTATTTTTTGATCCAAAATTTTCACTCCCGGAGTACTTTTCCGGGGTACTGTAGTGTCTGGGATGGGATCGAGAGGGCCGACGGACTCCTGGATTCGGTGGTGCAGTGGTAGCACACCTGACCAGCGATCAGGAAACCTGGGTTCGATTCCCGGCCGTCCTCTGCATTTTTTCCGTCCTCTCATGATATCCAATTCTCCCCTCCCGCCCACCTGCATTGCAGTACCCCGGGGTAATCCCATTGCTGGATCGCTACAGTAGGTAGTAAGTAATATTCTTTTGATCGAGTTTTCATCGAAAATATGCTTCAAAACGATAAAAACACTTTATCAAGAAGTTTTTTGACTCCAAAATAATTCAGAAATTATTCAAAGCGTTAAAAAAAAATGAAGTTAAAAAAAGGGAAAGGGGTCCGAACGTATTTTGCGACACCCAAGATTGGTAACTCATAGGAAACCACAAGGCTAACGTTCCCCAATTTGTCATGCTTGAAATATTGAAATATCGAATTTCCCCGGGCAACGCTGGGTGCTTCAGCTAGTGAGAAATAATTGTCTCTGGAACGGCCCCTCGGAGGAGGATGAAAGCTCCGCGAATGAATTTTCCACGCTGTCAGACATCTCAGATTCCGATTCCGATACCGAATGAACTCCGCGAATCGAAGCAGACACTCCCTATTTACTGTTTTATTATAATAATATTATATTTCCCCTGTTCTGACTAACTGCAGACACTGTTTCCGCCTCAATAAGTGAACAATGAGTTATAAGTACGCTGAAAGAAATTTTTCCCTTGGAAAGGAGAATTTTTTTCCTCTAATATAAGACGCACCCCTCATCGAACACAATAAAGTATGTATTAAAAAAAAGCGCCTTATACACGAGTAAATACGGTACTTTTTTGGAGGGAAGAGACCATCTAAAAGCAATGCTTATGTACTCTATTGAATTGCATGTGCAAGTTTTTGAGACCGTTCTGTTAGGGTTCTCGATTTTTTGCTTTGAAATGGGCCTTGTCAGATAGATTAAGATTGTATATAGAGCCAGAAATCATGAGCCATGCTATGTTGAAAGTACGTGATATAGGGGTAGAGGCAGGCATTTTCGTGGAAAATGTAACTTCGCTTTTTTTTTATTTCAGCGAATATTCCAGACTCGCGTTCGTATTGATTTCTTTCTTCCTTTCGATGGACGGTAACATTCAATCTCACGGAAGATACAAAGATCTGATTAATTCGCAATTAAATAATTAAAGAAAATACAGAGAAATTACATTTCGGCGAGACCATAGCCATAGGCATTTAAGGAGGATGTAGATCTGCCGTTTCCACGATCGACTTCTACGGACCGAATATTCAGTTTTGGCAGTGGCGTATTTTACGGGGGAGGGGGGGCAGGGCTTGGCGCCCCCTTGGAGGTAATACGAAGCAATTTCCCCACCTGATTATCGCTAGGGTAGGGTATGGCGCCTCCGTGCTGTTGCCCTGCCCCCCGCCCCCCTGACCCCTCAGCCAAAATACCCCACTGAGTTTTGGGCAGCGGTTTTCTTTGCTTCAAGGCAGGGCTTCCCAACGTTTTTCACGCGCGACCCCAAAAATCACGATCATACCATTCAGGGCCACAAGCACTGGACGGAATTCGACAGGCTCCTCCACCTATACGCTAAAATTGCAAAGAAAAATATACCTTGACATTTAGTTGCCGGTTCGCGACCCCAAATATGATCATGATCTGGGGACTGGAATAAATTTTCCCGTCAAAATCATGGAACGAGGAGGTTCTTGTTCCGTACAAGTCCAACGTTTGTCATTTCGCATACTTTTTTTCAGCTGTAGAAGTCTCATGTGAGGGTTCTCTTGTTCTGGATCCGTTCATTTCACGTTTACATTTAATTGCCTCCAAAATGTCTTGTGACACTTTTTCACGATCTAATTTTTCTATAATACCGTAACAACATTTGTTAGTTATGTTTAGGATGTGCAGTCCACAATTGAAAAATCAATTGTTCTTGGGGCTCCTGCGTTCTGCGAATCTTTCTTATCTATTACTTATCTTACAAACTCTTCCTAGTTTTCGGCTGTTTCAGGGAAAGGGGAAAAATTATTTAAGCCTCAAAATTGGGCATGCCATGCTACCTGTTTTTCCTCTTGTGTGAGCTAAGTTTCAACGCGAACGATCGGAGATGAAGCTGACATCACCTTCTGTTTGCTTGCGAAGACCTCATCTGCGAAGCAGACACTTTTCAGACTCCGGCAAAGAAGCTCAAACTTTCATGGGAGGTCAATAAGGGAATCAAAATTTCCCAAATAAACTAAATTCAAGTGAGTGGATCGTCATTCCTTGTCGAGGTTACTCGCATAGAACGCAGGCTCATTTCCCAGTTTAAAATCCCAACTAGAATATTCCAGCTGGACAAAATCTGTAAATTCGGACCATTTCCAGCTGCCAAAGAGCTAGAAAATAGTAGGTACCAGTTGTTTCTTAGCTGGAATTTTCCAACTGGAATGCAGCTGGTTTTAATAGCGGTTTCCAGCTGGAAATTTCCCATTTGAAATTTTAGAAAGAGGACCCTACAGCTGGAATGTAGCTCAACTTACAGTTGAAAATCAGCTGTTCCTGTAGATGGACCTCTGACAAAAAATAGTCGACAAAAAGATTCTCATTCAGCTAGTGATATAGCAATTAGGAACAAATTTGGAGATGACTACTTTCCAGCTGTTACCCAGTTGGAATGGGTCCGAATTTACAGTTGGAGTCCAGCTGGAAAGTATAGCTGTTTCCAACCGGGATTTTAAACTGGGTTGTTGCATTATGTAGATCTGATCTCAGTGCGAGTAAATTTGTCTCATGACCCATCGGATTTAGAAAGCCATGCCACCAGTCCATCCCATAAACTGATTATTTTTTCTTTAAGGGACGGCTGTATTTCTAGATTATTGTGCCGTTTTCCTCGCCTAGCCCATGCAGAGCCCATTCACCGAGATGCATGGAAGAATGAAAAGAACTCGTCCATCGTACGATTGCCTTTAGAAGGGTATGCGAATCAATGGAAAAGCAGTTTTTATATTCTCACCACGTTTCACGGTCATTTCCTTCCGACAAGGGCGAGAAGGAGCAAGTAATTAACGGTGAAGGAGCATGTGACTCGCCAAGGGTCATGAGTTCCCTTGGCGTCCGTGGCATTCGAGCTACTGTAAGTGCATTCAACAGGCGTCATCTATCTCAATGCTTCGAACAGCGTGCACCATGCACGTCCTTCTCGAATGATAATAATAATAATAATAATCATGATCATAAACAAGCCATCACGTATGCGGTTTCGTGACTTGGGGGGGGGGGGGCGGGGCTTGGCGCCCCCTTGGAGGTAATACGAAGCAATTTCCCCACCTGATTATCGCTAGGGTAGGGTATGGCGCCTCCGTGCTGTTGCCCTGCCCCCCGCCCCCCTGACCCCTCAGCCATGTCTCCCCCCCCCCCCCCCCCCCCCCCCCAAACTTTTGAACATCGATATTGAGGATATTCGTGTAACGGCCTCCAGCGCTTACCCCTTCTTCCCATGACCACAAGCTTTCGGCCGTGAAGCGCGTACCTGTTCATTTACAGGCGATCGGTTGCGTCACTCCATGGCCAGCAAGGCGCACCATGGCCGCATCAACACCGGGTTATGGAAGGCCATCCTCTTCCACATTTACGCAATCCCCGACGGCGAGCCGACCCGCTCTGAAGAAAATTGTTGGTCCGATGTTCGACTCCTCTAAACGGTAGCTAAAACGCAAATAGTAAACAGGAAATCCCGGGATTCATGGAATTATTGATCGTCTTTTTGGCCGGTTTGAAATGCGTTCTCGCAAAGAACAGAAAGCAGAAAGCGGTTTCTCGAGGACCCAAGGCCACGTCCTCGGCCTCTTCAAGGCGTACATTTGAGAGAGCGTGATTACTCCTTGCCCCTTCTTCCCTAGCCATTTCAGTCGTCACTCGGAAGTGAAACTGTGAAGAAGAGAAGTGGTCTCCTCCGCGTCGAGTGGATTTGTCCCGGGAAGAATGTCTGGATCGGTGATGATATCGGAAGAGGAAAAGAAGAGGCTCAGAGAGAAGCTGGAATGGCTGAAACGGGAACTAAGGATGAGAGAACCGGATCGTGGAGACCTGAATGCACCAGGAATCGTCTGGAGGAGAGGAAAGCCGGATTTCACCCTGGCGAACCTCCAATATCTGCAGGGCAGGACGATGAACCACGCCGAGGGCTCTCTCGAGGCCATCGTCGAGAACCTGGTGAAGACCTGGGAGATGGAAGCCTCCCACAAGGAGGACTTCCGGCAGTGGACCACGGTCGAACACGACCGGTATTCTATCTGCGGGAACGGGGGTCGAGTCTTCGAGGGTCAGATCGCTGCGGACGAGGGCAATTACCAAGCACTCTTGGACAACTGTCGCAAGGACCTCTACGATGCTTCCGCGGAGAGCTTCCATAGCTCGCACGTGCTGTTTCGTTCCGCCTTTTCCAATGGATTTCCGTGGGAGTTGCTGCAAGTGTTCAGCGGACCTCCGAACGTTGCATTCAGTTGGAGGCATTGGGCGAAATTCTCCGGTTCGTACAAGGGGAATGTGGGGACGGGGGAGACCGTGGAAATGTACGGATTCGCCGTCGTCACCGTGACCGAGAACCTGAAAATCTGCTCAATCAACATCTACTTCAAGCCCGAGGAATTCTTGGAAGTGCTGGAAGGGAAGAGACCAGTGGAAGATATCAGTCAGGGACGAAGCATCATCGGGCCGGGGCGACCGTTCGCCGAGAATGGCCGCCGCAATGGCAATTGCATCCACAGAAGCAAGGGTCCATGCAGCAATGATGGTATCTGCAGTGACAATCGTACACACGATGCCAATGGTATCTGCCTCTAGTGGTTGAGACAGCTGATTTTGCTCTCCTCTTGGAACTTCTTCGATTGAAGGAGTCAATGTCATCCTGGTGTAAATTACATGCTATCGTATGGTTTTCATTCACCAGTGTTGTCATCTCTTCCTCCCCCTCTCCAATTTTATTTAGTGTTCGGCTTGTAAGTTCATCATGGATACGTCAAGTAATAAACAAACTTTGTCGTATTCGATAATAAAAGCCTTAGTTCATCGAGAGTGCAGTGCCATCTCCATCCAAAAGCCTGCATGTGAAAAAAGTCTTCCGAAGTGTCATTAAACATTTTGTCTGCAAGTGATTTCTGCAACAGAGCGTGGTGATTTAAGACATCTAAACCTTTACAGGAACGGATTTTCCTGGAGCACTTGAAGCCAATGGGCGATCATGCCTCTTATTGCCTGCTGATGACTGCATCGATTAGCCTTATTTGGGTCCATCGGTATGGAATAGGGAAAGATCCCTAGTCAACACCTGACTGGGATTATTAGGTAATCTCGGGTTCGGTACAGCAAAGTCAGGAAAGAAAATCCAACATGGGAATTTCAAAATAATTATACATTTATATTAGTATTCGAAAGATCAAAAGGAAAAGGATGATGAAAGAAAAGAATGGACAAAAGACACAACACCAGGGACACAGGAAAACCGTCTCACAAACAAATCTCTACATGATCCTCGCCCCACCCCGCAAGCTGCTCCTCTCTCTCCCTCTCTCTTCCTTCCTCTGACTTCCTCCAACTCCCCCTTTTCTACCTTGGATCTTCCCGGATGGAACCGAAAAGGTTTTCCGTTCCTGATTATTAATCATGGCGTCTGACCCTTGGACATCATCGGTCAAAAGGGGGGGGGGGGGGGGGAGCTCAGGATATCCTTTCCCGGGGTAGGTTTGCTTTTATCTTTCTATCGTATTCTGTACCGGATTTCTGGGTACGAACTCCTGAATACGCTTTACGCTGAATTACGAGCTTGATTCCTATCACTGTAAAAAAAAAATGGAGTACCAAAGGTACGGATCAGTCATTCCCCTGTTCACTGTAGAATCCAATGCATCCAAATGTTACCATATTTACAGTCCCGTAAGTTCGAAAATGGCTTTACACGAGTCCCTATTTTATTTTTTAAAGTGATCATAAAAGTTCTTCCCTCCCTCGAGACGAGCATATCGTGCATATTAAATTCGTTCATGTTGAAGACAATGAAGAAAATTCACTCTTAGATTTTTAAAGCCCAAAACTCAAAACTTCCCATTCGTTTTCGCTGAAAAACTGAACAATTTCAACTGACGAGCACCAACACTTTAAAATAACTAGTCCTATGACAGAAATCGTACACTTAAAAAGTACGCGATTCCATTCTGAAGTTTAATCCATCTGAAATTTTCTTGGCCATGTGAGCCATATTAAGATTGAGATAATTTCTTGTGAGCGAAAGGCTTTCAGAGCAACATAAATTTTCCTGAAGTTGGCAGCAAACACATGCATTCTTTGATACTTGAGAAACATTAGAAACAACCATGTTTACAGCCATGACTCAATGAACCAAACTTTTCGGATCGTGAGCCAAATTTGGCTCATGAGCCATAGGTTCCCGACCCCTGCCCTATATTGAATCGGGTGACGATGCTCAACAATTGCGTGACGTGAACCTGGAACGTACGGTACTACCGAGCGACCCGCGTTCCCAATGGCTGGCCCATGCACTCACCCGCATCGAATTCGAGACGAGACGGAAGACGAGACGGATGCGACGCGACGGCCGTCATGCTGGCGACTGCGGGGCCGGGTTTTCCTTTGACTCTCGAGATGGCGTGAAGGGATGCGACCAAGTGCAGTGACTGCGGGGCGTATTCTATTTCCTGGATTTCGCATTCATTCGCTTCGAGTTTCCAGTAGATAGGATAAAGAAATGCGAGTCAGACGATGGTATTCACATTGAGTGAATACTGTCGCATTTTCCGAGTCGTTGCTCCTCTTAATTTGCGGTTTCCCGCGATTTTCATATTCGCAATCCCGTCTTCCTTCTTGCATTCTTGGGCTGGATTCTGAGTCCTTTTCTGGAAAGGTTAGTGCTCTTGCACGGTTTCCTCTTCTGATTTATCTTGATTTATTTATTCATCAACTATGCGTCTTCCTTCATTTTTTACTCTTTGGCTTTCGTATCTTTGATAAACCCGCAATCCACCTGTAAATACACGGCGACCTACCAATACCACTACCATAGGGTCACATTTCTCCCAGGGGGCTAACTTTAGGACGGGATATTTGAGGAACCGTCTGAGCTAGAGCGCTGAGATTTGAATTTTTGATAACTCAGAGAGGCCTCTGTGCATTAATTTTTTCTCAAGCAAATTCCCATGGGAGGTGCTACCAAAGAAAAACTGGTCCATTGGGCTGGAATGCCTCCCCACCTATCTCAAACCATCTCCCAAGCTCGTCGACCCACGGCATCCATGCAATCAGATGAATCAGATCTATCGAAGAGAAGATGGCATCATCATAATGTGCCCATGACGATGGAAATGGCTCTGGGTTGTAAGAGAAGATTTACACCGAGGCGTAGTATACAGTATTTATAGGCATGATAAGGCCTTCCAGGCTAGGAATCACAGTGCAGTGATTCTCCCCAACGCGATGTTTCATCTCAGTTTACGCTTTCGTCATTAACTGCGCAGTACTTTTTTTTTTGGACCAGGTTGGTCTCAACCGGGTAATCGACGAGCATACACACAATCATCAGTCACCATCATCGTTCCCTAAGAAAATCATGCGTCAACAGCAACATGGACTCTTAAGGAAAGTCACCCCGCCCTTAGCCATGGGGCCTCAAAACAAAGGATTAGACGGAGAAAAGAATAAACCGGGTAGGAATGAAATAGAATGGACACAGGACTCAGGTGGCCCTTCCCTACAATTCCCCCCTTGGGAGGGAGTGATACCCTCACCTGCCCCCCTTACCCCCCCCCCCCCATCCTTACCCCCTCCCTTCTCCATACTCTTCGGGCAAATCCCTGTTCCCATCCTTACAAGTGCAGAAATTTTTCTTGAAACTGAAGCACGCGACGTAGGGGAGGGGGCTGGGGGGAAAAGAGCACGGAGAGAGAAAACACGGTGGGAGGGAAAGGAACCCCTACCTTGTATTCTCTTTAGATTTATATGGGAACGGATTGCGATAATGGTATACCCTTATCCCCGATAATTCATCCCTTCTCTTCTGAGTGGGTGGAGGAGATTGCATTCGGGGTTCGTAGGATCCCCAGTTCTCATCATCACTACGCATGCCTGCCTTGTGGACGGAGGGGAAGGAATGAAATCCGCAAGACCTCACTCGAGTCCAGTCAGTGCAACACCCAGTGCCCCGTCCGTCGCAGGTGCGCTCGATGAGGAAATAAGAAGCTGGGTTCTTCATCATGCTCTTTCATCTGCTCGCTTTCTTCATTCTCATATTCGCCTCTCCGACTCTTTCCGTTCGTAAGTGTTTGTCGTCGTGGTTTCGTTCTTCCTCGAAAAGCGCGATTTCCGCTTTACTTTCAAAAGTTTTTCAAAAGAGAATTTCCCTCGTCAGAAATTCACGTTCTACGAAGTTGCCGTCGCATGAGTTTCGGCGGATGCGGCAAGCCTCCTCGCGTCGGCTGGCTCAGATCACAGAGCCTTGTATGTTTATTCTGCTCATCAGAGGCAATGGGTTTCGAGCCTCCAGATGTCTATTTACTACGGTCGAGTGAACGGTCGGTGTGCAAATACGCAATGCCTTTTTGTCGTTCCGCAATCGTGCTTCGCGTCGATGAGCTTGGAATTCGATTTAAAAATTAAAACACGGATTCACAGGGCATGAAAATTCCGTCGCTTCACGATAGACCTACTCCTCTCTTCTAAAGCGGATTTCTTCCACGGGAGAATGCGAATGAAAATTGGAATCCGGTTACAAATAGCAGCTTGTGGGTTCCTGTTTCAATTAGTTGTCTTCACAATTTGCAATTTTTCTTCTTTCGTCGAGAATGCTGCTCTTTTTGCAGAGCTTTCCGAATAGCAGTTAGCCAACACGTTGTCGCATGGAAACAGTAGAAACAAGAAGACTTGACTCTCATTGACTTAGATCTTCAGCATCGAAAAAAATATGATCGATCTGTCCATGGCATGGAAGTCTGTTTTTGACACATATAAAAGAAACTTTTGAGTTTTGACGGATTGGAAAAGTCTTCCTAATTTTTTTCTTTACCGGGCATGGGCTAGGAAACAACCATCGATCCCACTATCTAAAATTAGAAGTTCCTGTATGGATCGCTTTTCTCCACTCGAAAGGTAAGCAAGTGAACCAAAGCGAGAAGAGTTTCTCGGCGTCTAATTAGTATGAATTGAGACATTTCACGCTGAGTGACCAGATGGTCGTAGCCGACTAATCAGATTCCGTCCAAAAAAAAAAAAATTATAAGAATAACAACACCTGAGAAACTAAAAAGTTAGAAAATCCAATTTTTTTTTAAGACGGAGGCCCGTGATACTATTGGCGCCAATAGAACTGGGTTCCATCATAAAATGCATTCGGCAACTCAAACTTGGCAGGTAGTTTTATCGCAAAACAGTTTTGAATAGGAGCGTTAGGAGACAAGATGGGAGTCGCCATTTCGGAGTGGGGTCATCAGACTTAGGTTTACATGCACCAGATCCGTTGAACTTTAAACTGATCTGGTTTCATAATGGGCGTCAATGGGAATAAGATCTTCGTCAAACCGATTTCCATTGAGGATCATTGTCACAGCAGATTAATTTAGTTTAAACGGTCTGGTGCATGTCGCCCCACTTCTTATTTGATGTTAACACGCTATTTTCCGAAAATGTATATTTTTGCTCACTAAAATGCCCCGTTAACGAAATTTTGCGGTTGAAACAGGCGAATCTATGCGATTTTTTAATATTTAATATTAAAAGTATATAACTTATTGGTGATAGTTGTGCCGTGGGGATTCCCCGAGGCTCAGAGTTCAGTTTGATTAATCATTAATTGCTCTGGTTTGCCTCCCCTCCCCTCCCCTGCTCCTCCTCCTCATCTCCCTCCATCTACATTTTTCCCTCCACTTGACACTCATGACTTTTTGGTGAAGAGGATCCAATTACTTTGACATAACGGAAAATGTAACGCACTCTTTCCTCATGCAAGCCTCGAGTGAAAGAATTTTCCTGGAAACGCCATCTCTTTGATGCAGCCATGCAGACACACATCCTTTTCACGGTTCACTAATCCAAAGAAATAGAATTCCCAACGGCATTATCTCAGTAATGATGAATGTGGGGGAGAAACGTGCTTGTTCGCCCCAAGGGTCGACAGAATCCAATTTCTTTTCGAGGGATTCGGGAGATTTTCCGAAAGACGAAATTATTCGAAGCAGAATCGGTATGTCTTCGATCCAGAATGAAAGCTTACAACCCCTTTAACCTTACAATCTAGTTGCCTCGAAGGACCCTGCGTGAAAGGATCACTATCACTATTTATTTCCTCAGTGCGAAGTAGTATTTATGCTTTTGCATCTGACTGTTGAGTCCGTTCTTGCCTATTTCGATTTCATCAATCTCTCCACCATGTGCGTCCGTCATGGAGGGAAAATATATCAAGAGGAACAATTTTCGCATTACACCAAACCCTTGGTTTCTCCGCACAGCGAAATGTTTATTTTATAGCATCGTCTTCTCCATATTCAAGATGCTGCCGAATTTATCCGAAAACCGTTGAATTCTCCCTATGTACTGCACATAAGGATCCACCATCACAGTCTCCTTACTCCCATACTGCCCCCTTCATCAAATTATGATTAATACGTCACGATTGGCTTCTACTCGATCAACACTCTCAAGTGGGACTCTGGGGGACTCGGAAAAGTCAACAGCGGTATCCTAGGTGCCCCAGAATTTTCAGTATTAAAAAACTACTCCATTTATTCCGAGGAGAGGCTGTGAGTGGGCGAGGCGGAAAGAAACGGCACCCACGCTTTTATATGCACTCCCACAAGAGCCAGGCCAAGACCAGGTGGGTGGGGGAACTGGCTGCCAAGCGAGACGCATCAGTGCTCGAGAAGCAGACAGCCAACGCTGGAAAAAATTTCCGCCTTGATTTGGATCCCTCGATTTGAAACCTTCGGTGCCACTGTACGCGATGACTATGTATAACCATGTTTTTGGGTTTTGAGTGGGGCAGCGTTGCATATGATTGTATTTTCGTCGTGCTGTGTATCATTGAAATACCGCACAGCTTTACTTCATCCATACCTAACTAACCTTACTAAGCGTCAACAGTACCAGATACCCAATTTTATCCTCCCACGAGTCACAAGCTAACATTTTCACCAGCGCACATGTTTATATTGAACCGGGAATAACCTTACGACGCTGCACTTTTGCATTTTCGCGAAAGGGGAAGAAATGATGGATGACATGGATTTTGAAAGGATGGCGAACTTCTCAACATAGGTCAGCGTTCTTAGTCATATAGACAGTAGACCTCGTTGAAGTAAGTGAAAGAAGAAGCGATAGAGGCATGAGGTCAAACTCGGAACCTGTAGAACTTTCTACCTCTGGCCTTTTTTTTCTTTTGCTATGCGGATGGAGGAGGATAACTTTTAGAGGAGATAAGGGAGAAGTTTTTGCTCTCAGATATCTCGTGCCAACAGGAAGGAGAAGTTGCTGGCGTATCTTGCCCCATCAGAAAAAACTGTTTGTTCGTGCATATATTTACAGCAAGATTGCGAAGGATGATACAAAATATCGTGACGTGCGTCCATAATCATAACAAGAACCAATCAGTATTCTTCATAACAGAATACTTGCTTCCATCACCCATCTGGTCCTTTTCCCAGACCAGGATGGTCTGTCTGGGAAGATTTATTACGTGATCGCTCATGTCACGCCATCATCTATCTCCTCTTCTGAAGAGGAATTGGACAAAATCTCCCAGGGCAGACAGAACACTCCTCACCCTCAGCTGAAACGCAAGCCTGTTCATGTCCCCAACCGATAGAGAGAAATTCCTTGTCGAACCATCATTCCTCTATCCACTGAACTAGAGTTGGAGTTGTCCAGAGTCTTGGTTGAGTTACCTCCCTAGACAAATTTCTAAAGGAATTATTATGTCTTTCCCTAAGTTGTATGCAGGAATCGATAAAGTTCTATATAATAATAAAAATACAGGAGGCTTATTCCAGCAGCCTCAAGGGGCGACTCGCTACATCGGCTATTTAGACGCCATCTCGTTTTGCTTGTGGAAACCATGATTGCTTAGTAAATCCCAGATGTCCGCTTCCCTTTCCTTTTATGGTGTGTTCGTTAAATGCTCCAGCAGCGTTAGAAATATCAAGAAGGAACATTTTTATCTACCATTTTAATTTTATGATTTGTTCATTCCTTTCATAAGATCATTCATCACAGCTGGAATTATCTTCTTTTGGTATTTTCAAGTATTTACAACAAAAAAGCAGCGAACCGATCATTGATATCATTTCCTTTTTCTATGGCATAGACCTTCTTGACTTAATAATTAGTCAGGATCCCGTCTAATCTAGTCATTATTGCTGCAATATGACGAAACAGAAATCCCCTCTCCACACCAAGTTTTGCGCATACATTCAACTCTCGCTTATCCGGACTCGAGGAGACTGGTGATTTTGTCTACATTAAGGACTCGTCCGGATTATCGAGAACCCCTGCCCGAGTGACCATCCATTTTCTTTTCTCTTTTTCTGGAGAAGAAAACTGAACCTTTAAAGTGCAAAAAGGTCTTTTTTTGCCTGAGAATAGGAAAACTTGGACTCTGCTCTGATCAGTCACGTAGAAGAAATTCAAATTTTCTTTTGCGTCTATTCATGCAAGTTCAAACCCTTATTGCGCCACTTCTTTATATCCGATACTGTCTATGTTGAAATATTCAATTCACGTGCAACCTCAACTTGTCTATCACCGAAGGCCTCGCCCACACCAGAAAGTTTTCTTGCATAGACGATGGGAAAATGTTGTAAAATATATATATTTTTAAATATAATTTTCGAAGGGACCCCTTCAGAGCATTTAAAATCTTGCACATAAAACCTTCATAGACGCTCTCTCCAACGAAGTTTTCTTTGCAAGTCGACTTTCAAAGAAAAATTGAAAAAAAGAAGAAAAGTTTCTACTGTGGACGAGTCTGAGAACTTCAAAGCTTGCAATTCCTCCTCCCGTGCGAAATCACGCCAAGAACACTTACTCATAACGAGAGGTAGGAAACTTCTCGTGCCTCTAATGGCAAGTGACTGAGAGGCATTAGACCGAGAGAAGTTGAATGACTTCATTGGCATAATAAAGCGTGAAAGTTTCGACGAATGGAGAACTCCTCAGTACTCGATTCCAGGAAGGAGGAGATCAATTTGCTTTCTCTCTCTATTTTTTTTCAAATAACAAGGGTGAGGGAGAATGAAGACTTGGGAAAGAGACAAGGAAATCTTTTCTTTTTTTGTTGAATCATATGTCTTTTGCTAGCAAGTCCGGATTAACGGGGGAGAATGGCCCAGGGGATAAGAAAACTTGTTCGGATAAACACAAAATATGGAATAGCGACGTCCGGATTAAAAGTTGAAATTTTATTATTGGTCTTATGGGACTTCTGCCGGAAATATTCCTGATGTCCGCATTACTGGAAGATCCGGATTACCGGAATTTGGATTAACGAGATTTGACTACCTTTCCATTCTCTTGGAAAATGAGTCA
Source organism: Darwinula stevensoni (assembly GCA_905338385.1). NCBI lineage: Eukaryota > Metazoa > Arthropoda > Ostracoda > Podocopida > Darwinulidae > Darwinula > Darwinula stevensoni. The sequence goes on along the minus strand of CAJPEV010002954.1, from coordinate 16,279 downwards.
CATTACATTATGTCATATTACGTCATAGTCACGGCCATATACTCAGCTTTTTCTTTCTTTTTATAAATTGAACAAAGCTCTCATATTTAAGCATATTTTCAACTGCATTGTTCAAGGATAAAAATTCAACAGAATCCAAAATTATCGTTGTTCTGTGCTCTTCCATGAGGCACCCCTCTACTCATTCTATCTAAATCAAAGTCTGCCGGCATCAAAGAGTGCATCGAGTCCAGCTGCCACACAGAGAGAATAGAATAACCGCCATACAGATAGAATTGGAAGTCTTCTACAAAACAATACGCAGAAGAGAAAGACGCCCCAAAGGCAAATCTCTTTCCGTTGACATTTTGAACAAAAGCAAAACAGAGTGACGCCCGAAGCCAAAGACGAGGGTAGAGTGCTCCACCGACCGACGAAATGGTTTTCTGCGAGATCCAATTTCCTGCAATTCTTATTTCCTGGGATCGAACTGTTGAAGAACCGTTCGTGGTTGCACGCACACCAACTCCTTTTTCTACTTTCTCGTTTGTAGTTGGCTCTTTTCCCTCACGCTTGCCGCTAGTTTAGCGGAGCGAGCGAGACGTCCTCAATGACACCGAGTTCGGCTGCTGAAAGGGAATGCTCCGAGTTAAAGTGAATTTCAACACGGGGATTCGTCTGTATCAAATCTCAATGCCGCATCTTCCTGAAGGAGACCAACGTCTGGGGACTGCTCTCAGAATTTGTGCTTGGCCTTGGCACTAGGTTTCTGGGAGGCGAGCGGCGCATTAAAAAAACTTCATTTTCTCAAGCACTTCGTGGGGGATTTACGGCTACTCTCAAAAGTTCTTCGCAATTTCAGAGTTTTCCTTCGGAGGTGGAAGGCCGGCAATCAGGAGAGTTCTTGTCCTTGAGTAATTTCCTGTCTCAAAATATTGCCTTCCAGGTCCGCAATCTTTTCACGTGGTCGGTCTTCGGGCGACTCGATTCTCGCCTCTTTTCATCTCGATGCAATTCTTCGCACGATTTGCCACCAAATCTTCCATGTCTTGGCCCTTGTTTTCAATGTCATCAAAACGAGGCATTAATGGATGCATTTCGAATTTCTTAGTCTTTCGTCTCGTTCCGTGAGGAAGTAATGTTGTTTACCGTAGACACGAGTTTTCCCACGGTGGAAAGTGGGTGGTCGCTCTCACATGAACCTGCATTGGAGTTGCAGTGCCTCTGGCTTTGGTATTCACTTGACATGTTTTTTGGACGGGTTTCCTTCTGTTTCCTCGCTTCTCGTCTCGTAGCATATCCAGTCGAGAGGATTTCTTCATTTTTTCCGTACACTTTCCGTCTCAAGGTCGCAAGGGTGCAAAGGGAGATAAAATCACAGGAATTCACAATTTCGCATATGGAATGGATTATACGTGGAGTCTTGAGAGAAAGAAACTTCTCGAGTCGCGTTGGCTTCTCCCCCCTTATATTCACCCTGGTTCTCAAACGTCTCTTGAACTGAAATGTCCAGTTCATCAAGAGTCGATGATGACCGTGTTTCAAGTCTTTCCTCCAGTACTTGATACTAGTAGTTTTTATCTCAGCAAATGCCCTTGGGATCAGATGCTGATTTGTTGCTACTTGGTGTTCTTGAGATGGCTACTTTAGCCTTTCTGTAAATGATTTTTGGTTTAATAAGAAAGCCTGGGCTATATAATAAGTATGCTGTAATGTGCCGTAATAATAAGTGAACCATTGGGCAAACTATTAAATCTGGGGTGTACGTCGGAATATCGAACATGAAAATGCCGAAAAGCAATGGCAATGAGTGGTAAAAATGTCTATGGCGTTCGATATCGATTGGGCCTAATGTCGAACCAGTCAGAATATGGAAAATATGGAACGAGAGGAAATGCCGAATGAGCAGAGTGGTCTCACTAATGCCCCTGATTCAAGTCTATTACAGTCGTAAATGGTCTCAGTGAATCTTCTTCCCAGTTCTCCTACTACCCTGTAATCGCATGGGCTTCTAATCCTTGAGTGAGTGGGTGAAACGTGAATTGCTATTCAAATTTCAACCATTCATTCTCTACAGTACGTAGTCTCTTGCAATTGATTTGAGATTTCACCGGAACTACATAGTAGGCTTCCACTAGATGTCAGATGTTCCGGTTTTAGATCTTCAGCTGGAGTCATGTAGGTTCGGCTTGCAGTGCATGTGACCACCGAGTTCGACCACCGAAACAGACTGATGCTGACCGAATCCCGGAAGCTAACGCAGAACCGCGGAACACAATATTCGCTGCCTTGCTGGAGCAGAGTCTTAGAGTATTCAGCTTCTTCGGTATCTGAGAGGGATTTCACTTTGTACGAGGGAGGGTCGAATGAAACCTGGAAAGAATTTTCCTCACCCTGTTCCACCGACCTTAATTCAAATTACTTCCTCTGAGCACGTAGACGTACATGTGTAATACGTGAAATACGTGGTAGGCATTTACATCACGAATGATTTCAGCATTTTCAGCGAAATAGCGTTCTGCACTCAAAGAAATTCAGCGCAGGGTGGTTCAGTTTTTCCGTCCTCTGCAGGATGTTCTGCTATGATTTCGTTTTATCAGTTTCTGACAATAAAGATCATACTCTCTTTTGGCAATCAACAAACTTACAATTCTACTTTATGAAACGAACTCCCTTCATTTCCAATAAGGGAGGGGGGAAATATTACGGAGGAAAAATATCATATGACACCGGCTCACTTTAATCTCCAATCGCCTGGAGAAAGAAATCGGACCGAGACCTAGGGGTGTCGTCCCGCTCAACTACTTCCATTTGGGGGAGAGTCAACGGAAGGAGTTGGCCCGATTGGCACAACTCTGCCTGCTCCATGGAGTTCCATTTGCCAACGTCAGATTTTCGGCTACTTTCCTTCCATCTTCGATTCCATCTCTTCCATTCATTCTGTTCTCCGCTTGGACGAGACGCTTCATCATGTATGCACCAGCTAGACGGAAAGGAAAAAAAAAACCACCTACGCTTTTTTAGAATGTCGCCTTTTTTAAAAAATTGTTTCACGTGAAGAAGTGACGAGAGAGGATCTCCTTCCCATTCTTCTTCGTCCGGAATCTACCTCGCCTCCCTGCATGAAAGAGCCATCATCTCACTCCACTCTTCACGAATTGGCTTTATTTTTCTTCATTGCTGAGCACGCGTAAAACAAGAAATTCCCCCATCGGAAACGAGAGGGAGAAGAGTCTTTCCGATCCAATCTCAATTATGATTAATTTGAAATAAAAATGCATAGAAGAACAGTAATGAGACGAGCTAAGATTACGAAGGAAAATGATACTAACGAAGTCTTTCCTTGACGAGCGCCCGCATCGACAGCTTCGACTCCCACATCGTTTCTACTTTGATAGACTTTTGAATGACTGTCAGCTGCAAATGACGGGAGTGCGCAGTTGAATCTCGTCAGAAAGGGGAGAAGGGAACGAGATTCATCTCCACGACACCAGGGAAGAAAGCGTTCCACTCTCGGTCCATTCTCGGTCCATTCTCTGCCCCCTCTCGGTCCTCTCTCTGTCCATTCGTCCGTCCGCTGCAGACGATCCCCTTGGAATTCGGACTCGGTGAAGACTCGGTCTCTCACCGGACGCAGCCAGAAGATTCAGTTGGGAACCGATGAGCTCGTCGACGTTTCCCAGCTTGCATCCATCCGGCGAATCCGAGGCCTCGTTCAAACGGATGAATCGAAAAAAACAGGCCACGCCACCTATCTTAGCATCTTCGACTCCCTTTAAACTTCTGCTGCGATCCGAGCGAAGATCTATTTGATGTCCGTGAATAATTCATGCCCTCCCACACTGTTCTTCCGGGAACCCCTCGAGTCGATTTGAACTCATTCACATGCAGGAGCTCCACGAACGGCAGCCCGAAAGAAGACCGACGACATGGCTACTTCCCGATCATCCGCTCGTAGCAGCATCTTAGCAGCCGAAAATACGTTCGAGTAAAAAGAGGAATCGGGCGAACGGCATACGAGAGTGAGGTAACATAATTTCCTCTCCATAGGCCATACGTCCGACCTGTCGCCTCTCTCAAGCCCCATAAAATCGAATTCCAAGCTCATCATTAAACGTGTCGATGTCCGGAATGATACGAGGCATTATTTTGGATTAAGTCTTCCTTCCGATGGAGACAAGAGAAAGAATAGTCGATCCAAGTAAAATCGATGAGGATAAGGCGCTGATGAGTTCATAACGGCATCATCTCAAAAATGTTTGGACGTACGATGGAACGATACAGTCTGGGACCCACTTTTGTCCTATACGAGATTCCTCTAGGATCCGATCTCCTCTTAGTCCTTCGCATCGATGTCATCTCCAATAGTCTCTCCTTGTATTTCTTTCTATTTCTGGCTGTTATTTCGCAATTCGATCGCCTTTCTGTACTATCTGCCGACGTCATCGTTCTAGCCGATCAGCATGGCTTCCAACTGCAGTTTGAGGATGATTCATGTCACGAAATAGGCCTATTGGTGAGAATTGCATCGTAAATTTCATCCGCAGTGCGTCTGTCGAACGTCCTTCTAGCTCCTATGCAAAGAAAAACCTCTCCCTGTCGATGAAATATGCACGCTCGGGTACGACTTAACATGCAAATCGTTCTCGGGAAAATCACATCCTTTCAGTAACGACCTAACAACTAAAGCATCCATGATCCTCTGTGATTCCCTCTCTTGCTGAAGCTCGACTCACTTTGGGGACACCGGCCACCAAACCTCAACACTCACTCTCTCAAGAAGGCAATAAGCTGAGTGGAGTCGAACGAATTGAGGATAGGACATGGTGCATGCGGAAGCGGAACGTCGTATCTAATTCCGTTCTTAATCGTGCGTTCTCCATGGCTCGAACGAAGAGTGGGAACAGAGCGAGAGGCTCTCCTAATCCATCTCGGTCGAGGAGGCTTGAAGGAGGCCTGTTCAGTGTCTGCGGTTCACCTCCCTGCCTTATCTTTCTATTCCTTTCGTCCTCCGATCGACTTTTGCGCTCTCCTCTTCATTCCGACCTTGACGAGAACGAAAAGAAATGATTGAATTGCTCATGAATGATGAGACAGGCTCTGCGATTCCGTTCAGCACGCAGGAGAGAGAGCGTCACGAAGTTCTCTGTGACCTTTTCTCGAGTAGGCTTCCCTTCCATTAAGGAAAGGAGTTTCCGTCGTTTCACGTATTCCTTTGCTTCGAAAATCGATTCGAAGAATCGCGATAACATGCCAAAAAAAAGTTTCTGGGACGCGTAACTAAGGTCGTGTCAGGGCGTGCAGGCAAAACGTGAAGATAAAAAAAAAATAGTTAAGCTACTTGTCCATAAGTCACTCTCGATCGAGACCACTATAGGCAAAAAAGGCGCAAAAAAGCGCTAAACCATTAAACGACCCAACATGGCTCTGAGTCGTGAAGCAGCGCGCGAGAAATTCCACAACAGCGGACAATACAACCAAATGTAGGGAAAAAGAGATTTTTTACCCATAGCTGGCTGACCAACACGACCGACTCCAAAAAGAAAGGCAAAGGAATTTAAAAAGAGAAGAACGAAAGGAAAGGAGCCTTTGGGATCTGAAAGAATAACAGGATCCTCATCGAGGGATGATGTCCTGCTCAAACATCGCATTCCTGGGATAACTGAATCTGCAGCAAGTGCAGTTATATTGATGGGTCATTCCCTACAAACTCGACCGATTTAAGCATAGAATGGCGCTGGACCATCTCGGAATTTGGGATAAAATCTCTAAGCGATTGCAGTGACTGGTAAAAAAAAAAAAAGAAAAGAAGAATCACTTCCATCGGATCTGTGGTTAGCGAAATATCGGCCAGGAACTTTAGGAGAAAACGGGAAAATGTCCATCTTAGAAACGGTTCATCGCACGGAGGCGTGCAATAACTTCAACCGGAGGTATTTCATAGGTAAACAATTCTCTTCGTACATAATTAGAGTTTGAACGAGATTTCGGTATCATAGATGAGTTTGAAAATTGTGAAGTTTAGGCGATTTGGACCTCCAGACATCCCTATGTGGCCAGGGAAAAGGCAAATCTCTCGTAACAGTAAGTTGCACTCTTCTTTCATGCGCATTGGAAAAGCAAGGGACTCGTTTAACTTTCACCACACGGGGAAAAGGTTCACCTAAAAATAGAAAATTTTCAATTTTTGGTCAATCCGGTGTTTTTTTTCACCCTGTCGAAGCACTTACGGTATCGGGGGTGGAGTCCTTAGAAAGGCGAGCATGAGATCTTTCCAACGATATATGATCTGTTGTACCGTTTTCGGAAGATATATTTATGTAATTCATACAAACTTGCAGATTCTAGAAATTTTCTTTTTCTTCAAATGACTGAATACCGTCGTGATCACTAGGAAAGTTTTTGGGGGCCCTCGACGAGAGGGGAAATGGGGGAAAATGAAAATTTTCGTCTGAGAATTCTCAAGGGAAACAAGTAGCTTCGAGTTTAAGAGAAATTCCAGCTAAAGAGGTTCGAGTTATCCAGAGTTCACTGTATCTTCCGTGAAACTTGAAATTCTAAAGAATGCCTGCATAGAAGGAAGGGCTCTATGAAATTCCAATAGCCTACAGAGAATTTTTTCATTATGTAGAGTCTGTGCAGAGAATTCTTTAGAATTCTACGTAACTTTATAGATTCTTCTTTAGAAAAACATGTCGTAATTCTGTGGAAGACTATTCTATTAGATTTCCGTATAGACATTCTACGGTACACTTCGCCCGGAATGGCATCTTATGAGTCACCCATGGGGGCCCTTTAGAGGCTGTAAAGGACCTTTTAGAGGCTGTAAAGGACCCTTTAGAGGCTGTACAGGACCCTTTCAACTCATTATATCATCATAAGAGTCCTATTGAATCCTATGTACTTACATTAGGAACTCCGAATGATCTACGACCACCAATGAGATTGAATTAGTAGCTATGGTTGAATCCCATAGGATGTTCTCGTTTGGACCCGTTCCCCCATTTCTTCGAGGTTTGGGGTAAAGGGTCGTACATAAAGATGCAGATATTGGTGGGTTTTTTTCCAGCCGGATCGATTGGCATCGGCCTAATCGGACCGTTCTAAAAATTCGCTTTTTCTTCAAGTGGATGAATATAGTCGTGTGATATATCACTCGAACGGTATTTGATAGATCTTTGCGATGATTTTGGCTCACATTTCGCTTCGGCTCGTCAGTCTGCTGATTTTCTTCCGAGTAAAATGTTATTCGAAAGGCACAACAAGCGAAATATCGTTGGAAAGATGCGAAGCATTTCTGATGACACTCCTCACGATACCGTAGGCACTCCGCCGCATCCAAATATACTCGACCGAAGGCGACCAAAAGTGAAAAAATTACAATTTCGAGGTGGACTTTTTTCTACGTAGCAGACATAAAGTGAAACAAGAACCTAGCTTTATCGATGCGTCTGAAAGATGAATCGAACTCACCTTGACGATAGATTTGTCTTCTCCCTCGCCACATAAAGATATTTGGTGTGAAAAATGCCTTAATTTCACACCTTCAAACTCAACAATGATGACGAAATCGCATTCAAACTTCATGAATGTACAGGCGTAAATATTGATCTCTGAATGAGCTTCGGTTGAAGCAATTGCACGCTTCCGTACGATGAACGGTTTCCGAGATCCAAAATTTTCCATCCGTGGGATTTTTTCGTTTTTCCCCAAACTTAGCAGGGCGAGATATCGCCTATCGCATTCTTTACCGAGGTCATTCCTTTTTTTTTTACGGGATTGTTCGATTGACTGCAATCGATGAGTTTTTACCTCGAAATCGGAAATGGTAAGTGCAATGCCTGGTTGGGTTCGCATGGAATCATCACTTGGGAACGAATCGGTTTACGAAGAATTCAATCATGATGGCTATTTCAGATCGAGAGAGCGCCGTTATCTCGAAAAGTACTTTCGTGGAAACTTGTGATGAGATCGTGATGAAAAGAAGAAAACAGAAGGAAAGTGGTAGGGAAAAGAATCCGAATCCATAAGAACGAAGGTAGAGTATTTTCGTGTTGTGTCATGTATCGTATGACTCATTTATAAGCAGAGAGAAAGAGAGCGAGGAATATCTGCGCAAATAGCGTCTTCTCGAGGCCTCATAACTTAATATACCAGAGCCCTCGTCGACATGCCTTCGGAAACAGGATCGATTCGGTTCGTGGCTATTTCATGACGGAGACGTTAGACGTCGAAAGGCCATTAGCGGAAATGGGGTGAACGAGTTAGCTTAGGATTAAAAAACAAGAGCCTTTATAGCTTAAAAAAGCGTTAAAAAAGCTGACGATTCCACGCTCGGCTGGAAGTGTTAAATGAAAGTTCCTCGGCATCCGAAAGCGTGACGAAGAAAAGAACCCTCGGGTTCCGGATATTTTCCTCGTCGAGACTCGAAACGTGATTGCAGTGGATGAGGTCTGAATCCCCACACCCCGCACCCGAAAATCCCCACAGATCCAGATCGAGCTCTTCGCCGCATTCAGCGAGGATCCTCCCGAAAGTGCGTGAAGCGTGCGAGGAACTCCACGATTCGGAGGGAAACTTCGGAACGTTTCGAGGAATCTTAAGGCGATAGAGGAAAGTTGGGAATCCAGGAGTCTCTCGCTCGCTGTAGGACGGAGAGCCGAATTCTTCGAGCGTTCCTCAACTTTCTCCTCTCAAAGAGATGTTAGTGAATTTGCATGCTGTCAGACACCAAGCCCCATTCCCTCGAGCCCCATTCTCCTAAAGCTCTATTCCCCTCCCCCCTTCCCCTCCCCTCCCCCCTTCCCCTCCCCTCCCCCCTTCCCCCCTCTCTCCCCCCCCCCCCCTCCCCCCCCCCCCCCCCCTCCCCCCCCCCCCCCCCTTCCCCCCCCCCCCTTCCCCACAAGGAGAGGAAAGAAAAGTCTCTCTCTCTCCGAGCTGCTTCCAGCGGAAACCCCAAAAGCAGCTTTCGGGCTTCGTCGTGGCTTCAGAGAAGCGAGTTTTCACTTTCCGAGGAGTTCGAGCAACGGTAGAAGTAGAAAAAGTATCCTTCGGAACTTATGAATGAAAATTTTTCGAAGGAACGGTCGGGGACCCTCGAGTGACCTTTACCTCTCGTGGGACCGAAACCTTGCTCACGCTGTGGCGGAAACCCGGAAACGCTCCCTCCCAGATCGTTCCGTGCATTTTCCCTGTTTTTCTTTTTTTACGTTGTTCTCGATATCTTCTAAAACGAAAAGAACACCCAATTCTGGACTGCCTAGTATTACCAGACACAGAAACTAGAAGCAGCTGCAATAAAACAAGAGTAAATAACCAAAGCAGGGGAACCTCGTCCCTTGACCCTTGACCCTTGACCCTTGACCCTTGACCCTTGACCCTTGACCTCGGTCGCGCACAAATTTTGCGATTTCTCCGCATGTGGACCCGTGTCTTGCCGGTTTCGCTGCCCCAATCACCGAAAAATTAGAGCACCTCTGCTTTCGTGACATCGAAAAGTCTACTCTTCGTAATCCCCACTAGTCGTAATCAGTACCGATATCGAATCGCTATCCTGCAAAAATAAGAAAAGAACCATAATTATAATTCAATAAAAGGCGGAAAACTTGAGTAAATGAGCTCGACGAAAGACAAACATCAGTGAGGGTACAATTTTGAATATTTTGTTTCCCGTCGATCCCACCACGACTTTTCCATAGGTATGCAATATTTTTAAATATTAATATTTATTTTAAAGTTTATTAATTTTGTTTATGGACATGGTTTCGCAAACCCTCTGTCGCCTCCCCAAGGACCCTCATTGAAAAAATCGATTTAACGAATTTTAATCGAGCCCCTTTTTTCATCCCCTTCTTTCTTCTTCTTTCATCCCCAAATGCGGTTAGAAATAATACACAATTTCCCGTTGATCGAGAGCAGTCGTTCCTTTCCGCACGACCCCAATAATAATTGGATCGACCTAATTGAAAGAATTGTTCACATTCAAAAGGACGGAAATTCAAAGGTGTCGGAAAACAAGTCGGATGAATAGACAAAAATACCGCTTACATGATTTGCCTGATGCTCACCACACTGTATATAATTTCCTCGAAAGATTTATCGGGGCTTGAATCCACTAACGAAGCTTCGAAAGACTCGGATCGGAATCGGGGTCACTCCGAGATTCCGCGTCTTTCGCGTCTCTGTCCGTCGCACGATCCGGTCCGCGGGGGAATTTCTGCTTCCACTTCGCGCAGCGTTCGAGAATAATCATCGGGAACCCTTCTTCGTTTTCATCACTTCGACCTCATGGATTTTGGTGGCTTCTAAAGCAATAAAGGAAGGAAACATTCGTTATCGTTTGCGTGACAGTGTCGTCTCATTAGTGGCTTTCGTCCATTCAGCGTCGACCTAAAAGAGTTCCTTCATTTCCTTCCGTGACCTTCCTTTTTGTCTTCCTTTTTTTTGTCTTCCTTCCTTCTCTCTTCATTCGTTTCTTTCTTCCTTTCTTTCTTCCATCTCTCCTTCCGGAAGTAGGCTTCGTCGGAGTGTGCTCGAGAGGTTCTTTTCTGTGCCGTCGAGAAGTTTCTCGAAGCGCATGGACGGAAGGCCGGGAGTGCCTCGTCAGCACCGCTAAGTTTTCTCGCTTAGACGATGAAAAAATGTCGGAAAAGAAAGACTTCTGAAAGAAAACTTTGGGATAAATCTGAAAGAGCGATGCGAATCTCGCACGAAAATCTTTCTGGTGAGGACGAGACCTTTAATCCCCCGCTCGGGAAAGACCAGACACGCATCGACTGATCTGACCCGACCCGACATGACCTGACCCGACCTGACATGACCTGACCCGACCCGACGTGGTAGAGTTCCGCTTAGCTTCGGCAGATGGATGGAATCTGCATGCTCGCATTCCATGCTCGCATCCCATGCTCGCATCGATCGAGCCATCTTTCCGAGGAAATTCATCGGCTTCTTCGATCAATCTCTCTAAAAATGTCGCCTCCCGGTTTACAAAGTGAGGCAGCAGAGAAAAAGAGTTGGAAAATTCATAACGAGAAGAGAAAACACCGTTCCGGAGGCGACGATACGAACCCGATCTCCCCGTCCGACGTCCGGGAAAGACTCCGACGTCCGTTCGAGTTCGTCGAGTTTCCCCGCACCCGTGGGGCTTTTCCACCGACGTCACGAGACGACGTTTAACAGAGGGACGGAGAGCACGTCCGCCGTGCCGGAACGCAGGGGAGCGGGAGCTTCGATCGATGGGCATACGTTACGGGTGTGGCCTCGGCGAGTCCGTCGAGATCACCGGTTTTTCTGCCCGTCTCGAGACCCCGAAAAGCACGGCAAAAGACCGTCATCTGGAGAAGACGAAGATGTGCGAAGACGGCGATCCTCACGCGCCGAAGCCCTGTGGCGAGCCGGTGTACGATGCCGAGTTCTGGCCTAAAATTCCACGCGTTCCGTTCTTCGCGATAGCGCCTGCTAGTCGTGGCGGAATCCTTAAGGCGACGTCTTCGACCGTGCAGCGTCATCGTGTTCTATCTTTTCGACGGAAAGTCAAAGCGCAAAAGGGTCGTTTGGAAAAGAAGGCCTGCGAAGGAAGAGACTCCACAGAACGGTCCACGATTCCATAGGAAATTCCAACTACGGTAACGATTTCCCTCTCCCGTGCTCAGAGCATCACACGGCATCAAATCGAGGTTGTTACCCTCTCACCTGGGGCCTAACGACACGACCCAATCGAGAATACTTTGACGAGGACGGGACTATTTAGGGCTACCTTCCCGATCGTGGAGTTCGGTCTGGGCCCGTACAGATATCGCACGACCGATCGGTGAAAAGGCTTACATCATCATTTCTGCAGGTCCGTCACTCTCGAAGACTCGGGAAATGACCTCCGCAAGTGAGGGAACTTGCTCGGACCTGGATAGACCCGAGAAATTCCCCATAGCCGACCAAAATATCGCCGTCGTTCTTGCCAAACTTCATCTGCCTGTAATCCAGCGGAGGCGGTGTCTCCCGATCCGCGACGTCGTAAGCAAAATGCCCCATTGCGACCGTGTCGGACTGCAGCAACAAATGGAAAAGGCTTAAAGACTTAATTTTTCATTTCGCAAGGTCCTCCTTTCCTTTTTGCGTTATTCTGGGAGCAATCTCGTGAAGCCCTTTATGAAAAAAATAAAAATAATTTTTCTCCTAAGACCAAAACGCCGAAGACGTCTGTTACGAGCCACCATTCCATTGGGTTCCGGTAAGAAACTTTCCTTTTTGGTTTCTCGATAGAACTGCGCGAAACACGGCGAAATTGTAAGAAATGAGATTTTAAGATCGATTCAATTTTAATTCATTTTTAGTAAGCTCTTTAATTAAATTGATTACATATGGATAATGGATTAAAGTTAGCGGCCCTACTTATTATTTCGGACGAAGATAGAAACCGGATGTCTGCAGATCATTTGAAAACACTCTGCGGAGGAGAAATTATAAGCCCAGCGTCGTTAATGCCGCTTTTCGATGCGATTTTGTGGAACCGAGCGAACCCGCGCGACCTTGGACACAGTTACCAGGTCTGGATTAAGGGGGGTGAGGGGGGGGGGGGGTTAGCTTGAAGAATCTCGGGCCTCGCAATTTCTTTATCCGGCCCTGACCGTTACAGTCGCCTTTTGAGGGAATGAAATGCGGACAGCTTTCCCATTTCCCTTTCCCGGAGGAGACGGTCTCGTGTGTTTAGGTTTCATCGAGTCCAGGCAGACGACAAGGCGGACTCGATAAGTTTCTGTTTGAACGAGACATTGCAAGTATAGACACCCATACTTTTCCCCTTCCCCGTCTCCTTCCATCTTCTCCATTTCCTTCTCTTTATTTCTTCCCCCACTTCCAACGGCGTCGGAGGGGAGGGGGGAGGGGGGAGGAAGGCGAAGGAGGCACGTGCCCTCTTCCCCCCCCCACACTTTTTCCATCCATGCTACGCTTACGTCCGCTCCCTCAGACAATTACATCCATTCATAAAACGATTGCTCAGAGCTCGCAGAAGGCTTCCTCGCTCGGATCCAGAGTGAGTTCACTAAACAAACGCTCGGCCAAATCACTTCTTTGAAGGCACCGACCAGTTTTTTTTTCTGTTTAAAGTAGCTCTGATTTAATTTTCTCGAAAGCACATTCCCATCCTCGATGGAATCTGGCCACCTCCACTCGCCTTTCTTCCTATCAAGGAAATAGGCTCAGCGTGGCAGGATGTTCCCATTTCCTGGATCGGTACCGCATTACTGCTGCACACGATCACGTCGAGAAGCAATGGGAGCTTTGAGGAATATGCTGGTTGCTCTCGACAGAGGTTATCCGCGTAACCCGTCGACAGACTGATCTTTACTATCCACGGTTAGTAAAATATGTTTCGATTGACTGCCATGATATAATCCCATCTCCGACACAAAAAAAGTAGGGAGAACTTTCCTACCTTCTTTAGCTCCTCTTTTCCCTGGGGGAAAAAAAGCCTTCTTTGGAAGTTCTTCTTAAGCTTCGGCTAACCCAGCGGTTCCCAGACTTCTTTGAATCGCGACCCATTGGAATCCAGAACGAGGTGTTTCCAAAGTTCTTTTGACGTGAAGAAAACTGATCGACCTTTTCTACAGGGCATGTTTTATCCCGAGTGGATGCGGATATAGTGATTTTTGTATACTGGGAAAATGTACGACCCCCACCTTGATGCCCCTCGCGACCCACCAGTGGGTCGCAACCCGCAGTTTGGGAACCGCTGGGCTAACCGGTTCGTATCCATCGTTTACCGGTAGTAATGAATTTGCCGAAAATTGAGACCCCTACCCTGAACTCACTCCTTTTCTTTGTGTTTCCATCAAAAACACCGACGTGGTCTATCCGAAGAAGGAAGAAGTCTTCGGAAGTGGAGTTCGTCCAGAACGGAGATGTGCGGATCCGGATCTCTCTTTCTCCAAATTCCACCTCAAATCTTCAATAAATAGCTCTTCCCTCAAAGTCGTCCTTCCGGATAAATTTGTGGAGCTCTCGGGGAGGCTTCGTCTACCGATCCCCCTAATAGGAGCTCTCGTTCTAGACCCCAATACGGAGGGTGTCCCCCGGTGTCCCCTCTTCATCCCCCCTCCTATTTACCCGAGGGGATTTTTCCCTGGCCTCTGGATCCCTTACGTGAGCAGTGATTCCACGAGAGTCTCCGCACGTCATCCTATCGGAGTCTCGTCGTGTGGGTTCGACATCGCCCGCGAGCTTCGCACGCTCCTTCTGGCCCTCTTTTCGCACGTATTCGCCACATTTCCCAAAGTTACCGGGGATGGAAGGTCGATCGATACGCCAGACGTCACTCGATTCTGCTCGCCGGTTCCCGATCCGTAGTCGATCGGCATTCGTGTGACCGACGGTCGATAGGGGCCAGTGGTCGATACGGACTCGCGCGAAGCGGACCATACCCATTTAAAAACCTGGAAAAGTGCAATTGCAAATTGTCGTAAAGTTTATTTCGTCCCTTTTTTGATACCGGTTGCCGTTGTGCGTCTGGTTCTCAATTTCTTCCCGAAGAGCTCAGAGGTTCAAGTTCACGCAAAAGCCCAATTTTTAGATTTTTCGAGAATCAATATGAATATTTGTTTTCCTTTGAATATGACATGGATGTCTATATGGAACATGCAGTAGGTGGCGACACGTGTCGAAGTTGTTGCGAACGAGGTGAATTGAGAACGGCCTCTTCAACCTCATGGCGTAGCTCAACGGTTCTCAAACTTTCCACGAATGCTTTGCTTCTCGCCCCTTTCTCATCTGAAAGCAGTATTTGGATACAAGCCTGGTACCCCGTTTTATTGGAGCCTACCGATTATATATATTTTTATCATGCAAGGAATACAGAAAAAGTGGAAGAAAAAGGATCGCAACAAGAAGTAGGAAAATTGAGAACGATGAGGCTGCTTCTGGGTGCTCAATCGATCGAGTCTGGACTTGGTGGAAATTGCAACGTAAAATTCATTTTCGGCATCCTGTCCGTATCGACATATTCTCGATGCGAATGCAGAAAACGTATCGATAAGATGAGACGAACGGGAGAAGTGAAGAGTGGACCGAGGCGTTTCTACGAAATCCATTCACCGACAGACCCTTTTCAAAGACTCAAAATCTGTTTTAGCTGGGGGGTGGAGGAGGGCGTTTCCTGGAAAATCGTTTTCCAGTGTGGATCCGATGGCATCGGCAGAGCAGAAGGTCCTTCTTTAAACCTTCCGGTTTTTTAGACATCGCAAACGTCGCTTCCACGCATCAAGCGTGGGAGCAGCCGTTTTTTACGACTTCGGTAACGGAGGCGGTGACTTCCCGACGCGACCGGCATCCAATAAACGAGGGAGACTTTCTCATCGATGCAAGCGAGAAAAAAAGAACGGAAGGGCACGTTGCCGTGGCGTCGGTGAGAAGTGTTTCGTCTCCTCTGAAGATGGAATGGACTTCGTTTATCGCTCCTCTCGATTTCCCGACAGGAAAAATAAGGAGAACGACCAGGGATCTGGTGACTTCTTCGAAGGATTTTCGCACCACCTGCAGCTCCAGATGCAGATTTCGGCATTGCACTCATTCTCCATTCCCACGATGCAGACGTTCCACGAAAGGTCTGCGAAGCGATTCGCTGCCGAAATCCCCCCACCCCCGACGGTCGACTCTAAATATGCCCGTCCGATGCGGAGCCAAAAAGTTTGGCAGGTCTTCAGATGAGGCTTCGAGGTCTCTTCGGTCCCCCATCGTATCTTCTCGGATATTCTTTTAGAGAAACGGGGCACTAGCTCTACACGAGCACTCCAGTTCCAACAGACGACCGCAATGCAGAAGTTAAGCCTTTTCGACGGGCTTCTTCGAAGCTCAAAGCAGGCTCGATCCGGCCGGCGAATTGGAACCGACACCTCCGAACGCAAAGGGTCCGGAATTCGAGTGAAGGAAACGAGCCGATGGAAGAGAACTCGCATTTCAAATCAGGAATTTCTAGATCTGCGTCTACGGATTATTTCCATTTCATCTTCAATTCCTGGAAAAATGGCAGAAAAAAACCCTGTCTCGTATTGCATGAAAAGAGCGGGATATGAGCCTTCTCTCTTTCTCTCTTTCTCTCTTTCTTTCTCTCTCCCTCGGCAAGGTACAGCTACTTGAATATTCCTGAGCTCCTTCACCAGGCTGAGAAATAATGCGAAAATATTCAAGTGAAAATGTGACAGCATAAATATTCGAAACTCCCCTTTGAAATCGATTTTAAGATGTGGGGGGTGGGGGTGGGGGTGAGAAGGGGGTGGGGGTGAGAAGGGGGTGGGGGTGAGAAGGG
>CAJPEV010002953.1:21397-36691 GCA_905338385.1 Darwinula stevensoni | reverse complement strand
TCGTTTCCGGTTCCGGAGGACATATCCCAACGGCTACGGCCTTGATCACGACCCCGAACATACCCCGACCAAGCTCCTTCCCGCTTACTGTAGGACAGTGTGCACCAAACAATTGGAATTTTAACACAGTTCCTATTTGCATGCTGTTTCCATGCATGTTTGCATGTTTTCATTAGAATCTACGAGCAGATAAGCCCGCGCATGCATATGTATTGAATACTTCAGCAAACTTCTAAGGAATTGTATAAAATATTAGGCTTTTGGGCAAAAGATTTGGATTATTTCACTTCCGGATCATTGCATATCGAGGATGATACTTTTGAATGTAGGAAGGTCCCTAAGGACATCATAAACTCTAACATGAGGAAACGTTGAAAGAAAAAATAGATATGGCACGCGCTGAGAAACAGGTTTGGACGCATTACATACAAACAAGCGCAGTTACGATTCCTATTTGCTAGCAAATCAATATGTGCAAACATGATCATGTGTAATCCTTTACATTTGAACACATTCGGACGCAATCAGAGACGCAAGCTACACGCATCATTGCACGTAACATGCAATGTATGAAAATAGCTAATTTTGCCTCAACTGACTTCACCCTTGCCTGGCATATCCACTTGATCGAGACAGAGGGCTTACCTAGCTTTAGCTTCTCTCTTGGGAATTCCCAATTTTTCCTGTATGGCAGAGAAGGTGCTTGTTCGCTCAGGTCCGATGAGGAAATAATTTTATCTGGTTGTCCTCTTCGAAACCGCTTCAAATCTTCATTCATCAACGCGAGGGTCCGCCCCTGCCGAATCAAAGGCACAGAGATAATGTGGTAATGAAATATATTTAATGTGCTTGACGAACCTGTTTCATCTTGCAGCGATAGCAGATGACGGAGCCTATAATGACAGCCACGATTGTAATAGATGCGGCTGAAATTACTGCTGCGAGGACTGTTCAAATGAAAAGGTTACAATGATATATACACATGAAATGAATCCATATGCAGTGGTATGTAATATATCTACTTTGCAAGGTGATCTCAATCAGCGTTTGGCCATTTTTGTTCCATCGCGCTATGAAGTTTTGAAGTCCCACTACTTCGAAAGTTTTCGGTTGATTTTGAAGTGACTTAATGGCAGTCGCCTTGACCTCGTTTTCTGAATGGAAGTGCCAACCCCATCCCACCCTCTTACGAATGGTGTTGTTACCTGAGCCGGGTATTATGTTTAATTTAAAGCCCAGGAATAGAACAATTACATTACAATATTTGATGTTCATTTGCTCAACATGACAAATCTGGTTTTCGTCCACTGCACGTTTAGCCCAGGCATGTCGTGGATCGTCGCCAACATTTGTTCTGCTATTTTAAAAATGCTCGCAGCAGTTATGGACCTTCTGATGCTACGAACACGCATATGTAGGTCATACGGTCATTTGAAACCCTACAATGACCTAAATCATTCTCTTTATTTCGTCATAAATAGTCAGTTTGGGAGATGCGCTCATTTCCGATTCGTAAAACCACCAGGAATTTATGCAGCAAACTAAAAAGGATGCAATTATTAATAACGGAATCAACTTATTTTCAGAATCCAGCCAATTTATCATTGCGAGTAATTAAGCTTATTAAGCATTTATAGGCGTTACAGATGACCCCAACATTGCAAATAAAAAATGCTATAGAACTGTATATTTTGCTGCGGCCTAAAATATTTTTTTTCATGCATAAATGCCTTTGTGCAAGTAGTTGTCAATTGTAGTATCACCTAACTTGTTGCATGTCTTTTGTTAGAAACGAACTGATACCTAGATGTGTGCGACAATTTCTCTGCAACTCATCCACGTCAAGTTTCCTCAAATTATGTCCGGACATGCATTCCCCCTCCATATGATTCCTTAATAAAGGAACGGAGGCCAGCCAAGTCAAACTGCAATCACATTGGATGGGATTGTCTGAAAAAGACGTATAATCATATAATAAGGGCAATGGTAGAACCTGATCAATAAAATGTACAATTCAGATTATGGAACTCACTCCAAATCTCCAATTTTCCGGTTCCAAAGGACATTTCCTCAAGTATGGGACGGAAAATACCCTCTTCCAATGCAGCGATCTTGTTTCCAAAGAGTTTCACCTTAGTATTTGGCATGAGACCTGCAATTAACCAAGATAATTTACTTCAGGTAAATGCTTTTCAATATTTCAAAGTGTTTATTTTTCCCGATTGCTCTTTCTTTCTCCTAATCTTCATACCGCATTAATAATGTTGCTTCTTAACCCGTACCTAACAAATATTATTATTTGCCTGATCTAGTAAAAAAAGTTTATTTTCTTTATCAATGGGATCTGTACTGCCTGAAAATTATTCAGGGAAATGGAGTAGACTTCATGTTTCGTAGCAGCCTTCAGGCTTCCCAAAATGCTTGGATTTGACTCGAAGTCTTTGTCCTTTAGATATCCCTATAGGAAACAGTCAAAATAGTTTAAGATTGGAGGAACATGGTGGCCATGCCAACACGGTGAAAGTTATGTTAGACTTCCTGCACTATAACGTCGGTACCAGAATGCTGTCAAGCAGATTCCCAGATATCCATACCGGTGGGTTAATATGGTCACTATTACTCCCCCCCCCCCCTTCCCTAGCCTCAATGCATGTGATTATTTCCTATGGGATACCTAAATGACAAAGTATTCAAGTCATAGCAGATTCCCAGATATCCATACCGGTGGGTTAATATGGTCACTATTCCTCCCCCCCCCCCCCTTCCCTAGCCTCAATGCATGTGATTATTTCCTATGGGATACCTAAATGACAAAGTATTCAAGTCAAATTCATGCACTTCGGGAGACCAGAAGGCGGCCCCAAAACGTGAAGTCTATTCCATTTCCTGGTATAATTTGCAAAACGTAGTGCAGAAATATACCACACGTCTATGACATGTGATTACGCGCAGAGGATGGCTCATCGAGCATTCTTTTTCGTGGAGAATACTATTCCTATGTTCATGGATTATCAATGCAAAATTTCATGTATCTAACGTCATTAGTTTAAAGATGATGAATATATAAAATGGTCGGATGAATAAAAAATCACCCTGCTGAATGTTCTTTCTTGGAGTACTCCGATATTTATTGCGTTTTAGGAGCCATTCCTGAAAGAGAAGTTCCATTTCCGTTTGAGATCGCCAAAATCCCCACTCGGGCTCAGATATTGTATATTGTGCTGCATTTAAACCAGCAGCCTTGCATAATTTGGCATGGTAGTATATCTTTCCAAACAATGTAGGTAATTTATCGTTATACTAGTCGGAAGCGCGTGTACACACGAATAGATAAGACAGCGAATTTCGATTTTGTTCCCATAATGACGATTGCTGGCAAAAATATTCTCCAATAGAAAATAACCACATTGAACGTACTTGGTAATTGCCCCTAGGCCTAGCCCATGCCTAATGTATTCTTTACCACTGATCTTGTTGGGAATCTGTCTCAATTGCTCAGCGTAAGCAAGAGCGTTCGGCCTCGGCCCTTGGAAGTTAAGATTCACATCATAAATATGACTCTCACGCGTAATTCGCTTTCTCCTAGAACCATCGGCGCAAGGGCGTTATCCAGCTTTTTCTCTGCCGCTAATTTTGTGCCATGAAGATGGAATTATTTTTCTCAGGAAAAAATTGACCCGTAAGGGCCCAGAGGGACGGAACTAAAACTTCATCAGGCAGACATGAGCATACGCGATTTCAGTCGCAACGATATCTTATGTGGCATTATTATATTATTGATAAGCTAACCCATTCGACCAAAAGGTCTGGGCATGTTTGAGCGATGGTTGATTTTTTCATATGCCTAAGAAATTACAGCGATGGGAATCTTGCTTAAACAACAAGACCTATGCATTTGACTCGTAAATATCGCTATTTCTATTATATGCTCCCATTAAACAAAAAATGTCAATATTCAATTCATTAATGGATTTCCAAACGCCATGATTTAGTCGGTATCTTTAACGCATGCATGAATGTACATTTCAGAAGATACAGACCTCAGAATGGAGTTGTGTTCCTTCAAAGTGTAATATGGCTGTAACCAAGCATAATGTGGCTGTTGCATATGTCAAATGGCAGTGTTCGTGCCTATAATAAATCTAAATACCAAGCCTGTCAATTTATGTACATTGACATTTGACATACGAGGGGCGGTATAAAATTATTTATAATTTGTTTACCATTGCACAACCGTATATGCTACTGAACTGTCAACAATATTCAGTGCAATGTTCGGTATCTGCCACCACGTAGTGGCCGTTGCGAATACGAACTCCAAGTCCAGTCATTGTGAGAATAAGAGATTGGCACTGCGTTGATGATAGGCAAGGACAAGTATGAAGGCACACAAGATTGGGCAGCGATGAACTATTTGATTTCTGCAGCAGGAAGGTGCTGTGACCGACGATATCGTGAGAAGGTGCAAATAATATGCGGTGAACATTCACAATCTGCCCAGATGGTTTACAAATCGTGTGATATTTTAAGACTGGGATAAACGGGACCAGCTGAGGCAACCTGCACTGGTCGTCCCAGCATGACAACGCTTGCCCATGCACAAGGAAGCAAGCTACATAAAGAATATGGAGATTCGGGTCAGACAGTCCAGCATCGCTCTTACTCCATATTATTGTCCCCAACAGTTATTGATTATTTGCCAGCTTTAAGGTGCCATTGTGCGACGGCATTTTGGCACCAGAGATGTTCTACAGAAAGCAGTTCCGCGTGGGTGCAGAACAAACCAAAACAGTGTTTTGGAAATTGTCACCAGAAACTCCCACATCATTGAAAAATGAGCATTGGCTTTGGGGGGAGGGGTATGGTGAGATGCTCCATTGCCAAAACCTGGGTTGCATCACGCGTATATGTGCGAGTGCGACATTTAGAAGGCAATCAGACCGCCCGAGTAATATATCAAAGGAAGGCGCTTGGAGAGAGCTTTCATTTGACCCTAGTTACAAGTTTATATCTTTTGTTTAAAACAGGAAGTGCGATTCAAATTTAATTTTATGTTGTTTCAAAAAACGTAGAAAGTTGAAATTTAGTTCTTAAATTGCCATTGCCTTAGTCTACAATGGTGCGAACGGTCGTGGTGTTATAATGCTTCTTAGTGCTAATAATTTTCGAGCAAAATTCTGCAATATTTACAATTTTGGATATTGCATAACTCAATTTCTTATAAGCACTCTAGAGAATGCATTTAATAATCCGATTCTACATGGTCTCAGCTTTAATTAAGAGTCCAAAAACGCGTTTTTATCTTGACTGGGACCAAAGATAGCTCTTTAACCCTAAAGGCCACTTTTCCTCTTGGAGGCGAAGTTTGGGGCCGCATATCTGGAGATCCGTTAGAACCAGAGAGCCAGAATTTTGGATTTTTTCATAAGTCTTCATTGGCTGCATGAACTAGCTTTTTTTCTCAAGCAAATCGGATTCTAAAGCCCAACCACCCCTTGATTACTTAAGCTGGAATGACTCAGCACTTAGCATGTAAAGATGAGACTTTTATGCAAATAATCAACAAGAAGCAATATATTGCATGACACATTATGTGAATTCTGCGAGGCACGCTTCTGCGTGGAAGAGTTCAGTAACTCCCATCCATAATTCGAATCAGAATGTATACCTTTGATCGCTCCCAGCTCCATTCGAGAGATGTTGTGATTGAGAGCCACTAATTTCAGGGCATCACTGCGAAATTCCAACAGGCCGCTAGAAAGGGTAGGGCCCAGGGAACACCCTGAACAAAAGAATTTCTCTAGTTTCTCGAGGCTCACGATAACTCTGAACGGCAACTTCGGGAGGCGATTATAACCTGTATGTGATGCGAAAAGGATCATTGTCAGATAAGGAAGCAAATATTCTGCATGCTTCAACTGCTTTCTAGTACTTTTTAAACCTATTCTCCATATCTGATTACTTTTCATTCTTCAATAACGAGTGTCTCCTAAGTTCTAACTACAGCTACAGTATGTCTGCCCTTCAACTCATGGCCAGATGATTCATCGACATTTTACGCCCGGTTTTCAAAATGCGATAACTCCAATTAGTGTTCGTTCGCACTGTGCACTACAGCGCTGTACCACAAATGTAAAACTACTGCTTTGGAATCAGATAAGTCCATGTGGAGTGTACCTTTCCCTCAAGAATTCTCAGGCGAGAATTGGCAGCAGCAACGAAGAGGTCGAAAATTACGGTCAGGCAGCCTTTAGATCGGACATATAATTCGTGTGATGCGTCTTTCCTTAATTTGAACGACTTAAGCTTAATTCATGCTGGACAGCGTTACAGGCACACCATTCCTGAGTGATGCAAAACATATATATGGAAGCCTTGAAGGTGAACTTTCGCTTTTCCGGTAACTACGGAATGATTCTGGAGATTCGGTGAAGGACTGCTTCCTCACGCATACAGTAACAAGAAAAAAGTGTCCAAGAAGGAGATGCCCATTTTTATATCTTGAACAACTAACATGTAAAAACTTTTAGTCGAAACGTATATGGGATTAGAAGAGTGGTCTTTAAAGTGTTATATAGTATTCAACTAATCCACATGTATATGCCCTCATTGATGACCCTTTTTTTCTTCCATGCAAACCATGTCACGTTATCAGAGTTTCAAGGAATGGCGTAAGAGGGCGGTGTGCATGGAATTTTATGAAAGCTTGGTGATATAGAGAATACCAAGAATGAAGACTGAAAGTTCGCGCCTGTTTAGTGCATTCAAGTAAAAGGGTACCTCTTTCAAGGACACCCTGTATTGGTATTTCAACTTATACTTTTTACACATACAGCCTTCCCTATCTCAGAGCCATTTCATGTTTTGAGCTGAACTTTCAGCAAAAATGTGACCCTAGCCAGATAAGGAAACCAGAGAAAAGAAATGAAATTCCAAGAAGGAAAGATGAAGCTGTACCACATGCCGTATCCTCACCGATGTTTAGGTACTTCAAGTTGGGTGTCGACCATCCATCTTCTTCCAGTGTCTCTATTTTATTGCCCGAGAGGCTGACCATCTCCAGGCTATTGCTCTTGAGGGCCGGGACCTTGCTCAATAAAGAATCGTGTATGTAAAGTTTTTTCAATAGTGGAAACAATGAAATAACATCGAAAGGAAACTCTTCCAGGAGACCCTTCTGAATGATCAGATTCAGTTCTGTCAGAAATCTTTTCTCCTACTGGCTTCCTACCTAGAGAAAGTGCTTCCACAATGAGTCCCTATAAAGGACCTTTCTCTCCAAGGGTTCCCTCGGAAGTCCGTCGAGGAAGTGAGCTTGCAAGTTTTCTATGCTGAATTTCCTGTAAGGAAAAAATGGAGAAAACATTACTCAACTCATTTTATCATTTTACCACCTTTAAACACCCAGGAGTCCATCTGCGTTATGATCTAGGTACAAGGTGTGACGATTAAGTTCCAGGACGGAGTTTCTTACAAGTACGGCGATATCACAAAAAGGCGTTAACATGTTATGGACAGACACGAAGGTATTAAACTGTTGAGTTCTATTGTCTAAGTCCTCATCTAACTAGTATCGGAAATGGGAGATCGGGTGGCAATGTAGCAACTCGGTATGGGAAGTGTATGTTGTATTTTTCGTGAGGGAGGCTATGCTTTATCAGGTTTTGTGTTAAATAGGAGAATACAGTAGCAGTAATCCATGAAATGTTCCCTTAAGTGCATTAACATGTTGCCTTGTCATGCTTCAAGAAGTTACGATGGTTTTCAAGTCTATCACCATGTAGGGTATATATTTTTAGAGAAATTTGATCATTATTCGCTCCTCCTGTTGCAAGTCAGTCACGTTAGTCGTTGCTATCCTTAGTTACGGTCGATGCTGCAGCACGTAGTTTATATTTCTACCAAAAATATTCCAAGAGGCTTCTTACACACATCCTCTAAGAACGAACATTTTATCGCTTGAAGGTGGCGTACGATATTGTGTCATTAAAATCTATGAATTGCATCACACACTCCTGTTGCATACCTCTATTTATTAAAAGATAAAGGAGGTTGTACTTTCCTACGGACCCCCATTGATTTCAATGTCTACCATTTCCTTCGGAATCTCTCCTGATGCTGAACAGAATAATTGGCATAAATGTTCACGAAAAAAATACATATTTTCCAAGCTATTAGGGAAAAAAATTAGCACAAGAGGAATTAAAACATTTTCCATTTCATTCCTATTTTTCGGCAGAAATATAATTTTGTGCTCTCCTCTCCCCAACTTGTGGTGGTAAACCTGAAGGTACCAACAAAGTTGAACAAATTTATTAAGCTAATAACCAAACTAGTGAAAGTGCTAGTGCTATCGAAATAGACACGAGGATAGAAAAACCAATTAAATTGCATATACAGTGATTTAATCCCTGATTCTTACTAATTTCAGCGTTCTATTTGCCCTAACGTATTACGGGGACATCACCTTTGAGGCTGTAATTACCACGATAACAGGATTCACAAGTTTCTTTTTTTTTTGCATGGTCACGAGAGGCAATGAATCACCCTGACAGGGAAATTGCGTTCTATCCCCGTAGCCCCCTATTGCATCCTGGAGACCACCTTCGAGGTGGGAATCTACTAATTGACTAGACCTTTCTAACGACCTACATGTCGACGGGGGTTTGGTTTGCGACTTGACATCTATGCAGACAATAATAAAAAAGAACCCAAAAAGTTGCCCTCCTTTCCTACATATGCCAAGTCTGATACCAAATGTTTCCGCGCTACGGTAAAGAGAGACTGGATATAATTACTTTAGAGGATAGAAATATCACTACCAATGTTGTGTCGAGGGCCAAGCGGTGTTTTTCAATGCCGTCGAGATATTCGCACTCGTACTGGCATTCGAACAATTTAGTACCACATTGCCATTGAAAATATTGCAGGTGCAGGGCTGTTCCACATGGATCTTGCATACTTCAGCTTTCCCAAACACCAAGAAGAGTGAATAGAGGAGAGAGGTGAATAATGGAATCGACATGAGATTCGAGGGAGGAATATAGCAAGGAATGGGCATTTTTCGGAGTCGTCGTAGTTCTGTCCTCTTAGCTGATGGGATTACTTCCACCTGAGGATAAGAGAAAAGGTATTTGTTAGTTTTAAAGCAAGAAACTAGATCGCCGAGATGTTTGGCAAACATAAGAATGCAATTCACAATCGCAATTGATATCTTCCATGTCCTTCCCTGAAAATCCTGTCGAGAATATATGCGGTTCCTAATGAGGCAGCACGTCACACGTTACGTTAATCAATATATTGTACAATATATATATATATATATAGATTGAATTTGAAGAAGACTGTAATGTTCCTCCCAGCCAAAGCCACCCCACGGCAACAGGCAGGAAATGCCCAGCCTCTAGCCCAGGAGAAGAGGGCAGAAAACCATTGAATCCTGGAAATAACTATGTCAAAATAGNGGGTACCTCTTTCTAGGACACCCTGTATTGGTATTTCAACTTATACTTTTTACACATACAGCCTTCCCTATCTCAGAGCCATTTCATGTTTTGAGCTGAACTTTTTGCAAAAACCAGATAAGGATAAGGAAACCAGAGAAAAGAAATGAAATTCCAAGAAGGAAAGATGAAGCTGTACCACATGCCGTATCCTCACCGATGTTTAGGTATTTCAAGTTGGGTGTCGACCATCCATCTTCTTCCAGTGTCTCTATTTTATTGCCCGAGAGGCTGACCATCTCCAGGCTATTGCTCTTGAGGGCCGGGACCTTGCTCAATAAAGAATCGTGTATGAAAAGTTTTTTCAGTAGTGGAAACAATGAAATAACATCGAAAGGAAACTTTTCCAGGAGACCCTTCTGAATGATCAGATTCACAAGACAGTCTTTAGAAAAGAGGATGACCGAAGGATGGATCTCTTTCACGAAGGTGTTACTCAGGGATATTTCCTGGAAAGAGAGGTTCCCAAGGGAGCCTTCAGGCAGCTCCTTCACTCGAACGTTATTTTCTATACTGAATTTCCTGCAAGGAAAAAATGAAGAAAACATTACTCACCTCATTTTATCATTTTACCACCTTTAAACACCCAGGAGTCCATCTGCGTTATGATCTAGGATTATACAAGGTGTGACGATTAAGTTCCAGAGCGGAGTTTCTTAGAAGTACAGCGATATCACAAAAAGGCGTTAACATGTTATGGACAGACATGAAGGTATTAAACTGTTGAGTTCTATTGTCTAAGTCCTCATCTAATTAGTATCGGAATTGGGAGATCGGTTGGCAATGTAGCAACTCGGTATGCGAAGTGCATTTGTACTTCCAGAGGGAGGCTATGCTTTATCAGGATTTATGTTAAATAGGAGAATCCAGCTGCAGTAATCCATAAAATGTTGACTTAAGAGTATTGACATGTTGCCTTGTCATGCTTAAAAAAATTACAATTTTTTTCAAGTCTATCACCATGTAGAGAATACATTTTTAGAGAAATTTGATCACTATTCGCTCGTCCTGTTGCAAGTCAGTCACGTTAGTCGTTGCAATCCTTAGTTACCCCCGATGCTGCAGTACGTAGTTTATATTTCTACCAAAAATATTCCAGGAAGCTTCTCACACACATCCTCTGAGAACGAACATTTTATTACTTGAAGGTGGCGCACGATATTGTCATTAAAATCCATTAATTGCATTACACACTCCTGTTACATGCCTCTATTTATTAAAAGATAAAGGAGGTTGTACTTTCCTACGAACCTCCACTAATTTCAATGTCTACCATATCCCCTGAATCTCTCCTGATGCTGAACAGAATAATCGACATAAATGCTCCCGAAAAAAATACATATTTTCCAAGCTATTAGGGGAAAAATTAGCACATGAGGAATGAAAACATTTTCCATTTCATTCCTATTTTTCGGCATAAATATAATTTTGTGCTCTCCTCTCCCCAACTTGTGGTGGTAAACCTAAGGGTACCAACAAAGTTGAACAAATTTATTAAGCTAATAACCAAAGTACTGAAAGTGCTAGTGTTATCGGAATTGACACGAGGATCGAAAGACCAATTAAATTGCATATAAAGTGATTTAATTCATAATACCTACTAATTTCAGCGTTCTATTTGCCCTAACCTATTATGGGGAAATCACCTTTGAGGCTGTAATCACCACGATAACAGGATTCACAAGTTCCTTTTTTTTTGCATGGTCATGAGAGGTAATGAATCACCCAGGGAAATTGCGTTCTATCCCCGTTGCCCCCTATTGCATCCTAGAGACCAACTTTGAGATGAGAATCTACAAATTGACTAGACCTTTCTAACGACCTACATATCGACGGAGGTTTAGTTTGAGACTTGACATCTATGCAGATAATAACAAAGAACAAAAAATGGGCACCCCCTCCTTTCCTACATATACCAAGTCTGATACCAAATGTTCCCGCGCTACGGTAAAGAGAGACTGCATATAATTACTTCAGAGGATAGAAATATCACTACCATTGTTGCGTCGAGGGCCAGTCGGTGTTTTTCAATGCTGTCGAGATATTCGCACTCGTACTGGCATTCGAACAATTTAGTACCACATTGCCATTTAAAATATTGCAGGTGCAGGGCTGTTCCACATGGATGTTGCATACTTCAGCTTTCCCAAACACCAAGAATAGTGAATAGAGGAGAGAGGTGAATAATGGAATCGACATGAGATTCGAGGGAGGAATAAAGCAGGGAATGGGCATAATTCGGAGTCGTCGTAGTTCTCTCCTCTTAGCTAATGGGATTACCTAAGGATAAGAGAAAGGGCATTCGTTAGTTTTAAAGCAAGAAACTAGATTGCCGAGATGTCTGGCAAACATAAGAATGCAATTGGTTATCGCAATTTATTTATTCCATGTCCTTCCCTTAAAACCCGATGGAGACTATATGGGGTTTGCAGCACAATACACCATATGTTATTACTCTCACAAAAGCCACTTTTACTACCTTGTTTATGCGAATGCATGAAATTATTTCAAAGGAAGTTACGAATTTGCTTCACTTATGTTCCGTTAGCTGTGTAGATAATCCGTTACCAACTTTTCCTCGCAACAAGACTGCACGAATAAATTCAAGCACAGACCGTCACTCGCTGCGCAAGATCCACAAAGTCAGATATAGGAGAGAACGAAGAGAGAATAGTTTGCAGCATTGCCCATGGCAGCGGCAAGTCCTCCGACATCCACAGGAACCAGTAATAGGCACGAAGTATCCACGGTGGGGCGACAGATGCCCATTGGAAGTGGAGCCTGAAGCATGAGAATATTTTTCGGAGGTTCACGCACTAACCCACACCATATCTCATCGCACAGTGGAGGGTGAAATGCTGATGTCAGGCATGGAAAAGCCTCAGGACACTCTCTCAAAATGCTGACTCGCGTCGAACCTGCCACAACTCATTTGAAAGAGGGATCTCTTCGAGCACGAAAGCAGAGGGTTGTGTTATCAATGAGTGCGAAGGCGACACGTGAGCAAATAATCACAATTCATTAGTGCATACAGAAGATGGACAGGTTGCTTGAAATTATTGAATATTCTCCGTACTTTTTTAACCGACGGTTTTGGAAGCATTTTCTAGTTCTAAACAGGAAAAATCGTACACTTTAATTCGAAGAGACGGGGAATTGTTGTGGTGGTGGTTGTCACCCCAGCGCGCAACGCCTACAACACAATGTCACTTCAGTCTATAGGCTAGGCCATCGAACCCTCAAAGCGCTTAGTCCTTGAGGTTAGGCTATTATAGGCCAGAGGCTTGGCCAACTAACGCTTTTAGCGCCTAGTCCATCGAGCTATATCAGTCTGAGCCATCCACATCTAATACGGTCGCTATGGTCGCGTCTTCCGCGCTCCATTACCTTGGATTTTATTTAATTCATTTATCCTTTGCGAAAAGGCAAACACGTCCCTATTGAAATACATGACATATGGCGACGAAAGACTTGATTTTTTCTCGAAATCATTACTTCCATAATTTCTAGTGTGCCTAACTTGAAATCTTTTCCTGTGTCCCTTTATGTAAGGGTGGAGAATTCATTTTGAAATACTTCCCTCCAATAATCTACGCTAAGGATACATATTTCAAAAGTAGGATTTTTGCTATACTCAGCCATCAAATAGGTACTTCTTAGGGAAGTTTAACTTTTCTGTCATTGTTTCGTCGGACCAAATAAATTTTCAGGAAAATGCTACTGAAAAAAAAGTATTCTGATTGGTTTTAACGGAAATTTTTTTTTATTCTGAAATGTTGACTCGGGGAACTCCATGCCACCCAATTTCAGCCGCATACGTTTCCCCTTTTTGCTGGCGGAAAAAAAAGAATTTGGAAAAGCGACACACCAAAAAGCTGTGCTCTGAGGAGAAGCACACGAAAATGTGAATTCTTCCTTAAATCAATCATGAAATTTGACATTTGACATATGAGCTCAGTGCTTCCCCAGTGACGTTCTTGCCAATTTACAGCTTCCCATATGTCTTTGTTTGATTGAAGCAAAGAGAACTATTCCCCGTAAAGGTGTTCCCCTATGGCATGTACAGGGTGTCCGAGAATTGTCTGGACAACTTTTTCACTAAATAAATTATCGATGAAGAGGTGTAAAAATGCCCATGTTGTGTCATTTCATAGAGAAACCTATTAAGTTTATTATGTGTAACTGTTATTTTGTTTGTACAAAAAGTTTTTTCCAAAATGTTGATTTTCATAAAAACAATTTTTTTTAGATAAAATTTGAAAATAAATGCACAGGAAAAAGTTTACAAAATATACTTAAGATAAACGTTCCCCCCAAAATTTGTACCCCCAGGGCATGAACCTCCAAAGTCGGATTTTTTTTCTGAACTCTGCATCCCAAAAGGTACATGTGTACCGAGTTTCAGATGTCTAACCCTTCTAGAACATGGTTAGAATTAGCGTCAGTCAGTCACGATCGTCTATATATGTATTAGAAAAGCATAATTTTTTCTTTGCTCTGCTGTTCATCTGCTTATTTTTTTTTTAACAAGTTTAAACTTTCTAGTGCCCTCTGTTTTGTTGGATCCAGAAAATACGCCTTTTGCAATATATATGTCCCCTCAGGCGTTTTAACCTAAAGGTACCGTCATTATTGTTATTTTTTCTTACCGAAATCAATCCTCAGAGAACTACATGACCACAAAGTGTCAACATTATACGCTTGCCATTTTCGCTGGTAAAAAACATGTTTGAAAAAGCCGACTCACCCAAAAGCCATGCCAGGATGGGATGCACCATTAAAGCTGAATACTCCCTCGACTCAATAATAATAAAATTATGTCATTCATACGAGTGAAAAGTTTCACCTTTCCATTTCTGTCCAATGCGCCGCTAAATAATTTTTCTTAAATATCGTCCTTCGAAATAATTCCACATATTGAGACCTAATATTTTTCTATAATTCCTTGTTTCAGTAGTCACATTCATAGAAAGTTTGAGCTTTCCATGTTCATCAGTTTCACTCCAAATGCAACGTATTGGACGTACTCCTGCCGAAGCCAAATCGGATGGAATCGAAAGGGAACGAAGCAGATGGACGACTGCCGTCCGAAGTCCGGCAGTCCGGTTTCCCCCGATGGGATATTCCTGGATTATTCTTAACTTGGTTTTTTTTTCTTTTTGTAATTTCTCAATTTAAAAAAATTTCCTCTTTTTTTAATTTCACGAAGACTTTCTGAAGCGTGCGTCTTCCTTCTCCAAGAACGAGAAAGAAAAAAGGCTTTAAGTACGATGGCAGTTGAAAAGAAAAAAGAAACATCACACGACATGAATACAATTGGTAAAGGCGGAGACCAACGGGGAACGAATTCGCGGGACGTTACGCTAGCAGCACGAAGTCAATCTCCGCTTTCTTCCTCTTCCGCGATTTTCTGCGAGGCGCTGTCGACGCTTTCTGGAATTTCCCTGGAATTTTGAATTCCAGGGAGATTCCATGCGCAGGGGGAAGTTATTTATCGACGGGATTTTTGGATGCTCCTTTGAAAATTCCCGGAGAAAGACACAAAATCCCACAAGATCGTGAAACCTTCCGGTCCTTCTGGAGCAGGTGGAACCGACAGGTGGAACTCGGAACGCCCGCGGGGATCGGTCGGTCGCTTATTCGATCGGCACGGCGGCAATGGATTTGGTGGGCTCCCTCCTCGGGAGAAAGGAGTTCCGAATCGACTGGTGCCTTTATGGTCTTATTTTCGCTTGTGGGATGTTTAGACCCCGGGGGGGGGGGGGGGGGGGGGGGGGGGGGGGGGGGGGGG
>CAJPEV010002953.1:0-21020 GCA_905338385.1 Darwinula stevensoni | reverse complement strand
ACAATGTTCGCCATACACTGCAAGCATTCTGCGATGAATTCCTGCTGCACTTTCTCCTTCGGCAGTCAGAAATCGAATCACTGCACGCTGCTCTTCCTTGGACGCTTCCATCTTGTACACCGCCATATTCGAGAAGCCCCTGTCAGCGCGACAATGGCAGGGGCGCCAACCCCGGCGCGGTGTTGCAAGCCGACAAGCAGGGCTACCACCCCACCAACGATGACCACTGGTCAGCGCTCCTGTATTACATCACAGGCTTCCGCTACGTTTCATTTGACTGCCCCTCGTACTTTAATTCGAAGAACCTGAGAGTTGTCCCGGTTGTCACCCCAGCGCGCGAGGCCTACGTGACTATGTCACTTCATGTAAATAGGCCAGGCCATCCACCCCTCAATGCGCCAGGTCCTTGAGGCTATGCTATTCTAGGCCATAGGCTTGGCCATCCAACGCTTTTAGCGCCAGGTCCATTGAGCTATATCAGTCTGAGCCATAGGCTTTGGCTCATCCTATTATTTACATAGGCTGCATACTTTGTAGCACCCTTTGCTTGACACAGCTTACTGAGTGCGTGTCACGTTTTCACTGATCGACTCCAAGTTCATTTGAATACATTCTGTGCTGAGGTGTTTTCTTTCTGCATTTATTTTTCTTTCCCGTTAGGTCAGATGTGGTGGTTCGCGCCATCGCTTCCATGCAATAGTTTTCTGTTTGCATTTCATTTCATGGCCGATTTTTTGAGTTCTCATAATTGATGAAGTCCATGTAATAGTCTAAAATGTCTCTTTTCGTATTTCGCGATTTTTGCGAGGTGAGGTTGAACGCGAAGAAGAAATGTTGAAGGAGGACCCACAGGACGGCGATGAGGCAGTCGCTGTAGATAATAAACGATTCGTGCTGGCGCGGAAACAACGTTTGCCACTGCAGTTGCGGTGCGAAGTGCCTAAATCGGTGCTAGCCGTAATGGCTAGATTCAGTGAAGAACAGCAAGCAGAGGTACGTAGGGATCGTAGGGCCGCTCAGACCGCTGAACAGCAAGAGGCAGCGAATGCTGAGCTCCGGAATAGGAGAGCCGTGCAGCCTGCTGAGCAACTGGTGCAAGGAAGCACTCAGGAGTCGAAAGCCGGGGGGCGGCCGGGAATTGAACTCGGACTTCCTGCTTGCCGGTCAGGTGTGCTCTCATTACACCACGGAACTCAGGATGTTATGCCTCTTCATGTCATCTCCATCACTACAGTCGTTTGCCGCAGCGAGCACTGTCAGGCTGTTCATTTTGATGTAGGGAGAGGGCATTCGTTTCACATTGCTGGCGCAACGGAAAAATGCTCCTGCTGTAACTCAGACTTTACCCTGAGGCTCTGAAAGTGTTGCTCACTGGTGGTAATGTGGCGGCGAGGCATTTTCAGGAATTAGTCGATAGCATTGTGCCGCACATGCACTAACTTCCCCCTGTGGCGTCGAACAAGTTCTTGGAAATGGCCTGAACTGTTTCAGAATCATTGGTGTCTGTACCATACGCTAACGCTAATACCCCATGAGCTAATCGGAGATGCAAGAGTATTGAATGTGCTAGGAAGACGAAATTAGCAAAATCGTCTTGAGTCTCATGAGAACCTGCTAAACCGAGGCGTTCACAATGGCGATTGTGGCAATGAGCTCGAATATCATGATGATGGCGTTTAGGAACAGAATCTCCCTGTGTACTGTAAGCTAAATGTGTATAAATGTAATGAAGCGGTTCAGTTCCAAATGGATAAAGCGATGAACAGAGGATTGTCAAGGAGACGTTATGCTCACAGTAGACGATTCAAATGTTCACCTATTAGACGGCCAGCGTAGCGGCTGCAGGCCGCTAGTAAGGTTTTAATTCGTCGCAACTACCTACTTGTACCATTCAACTTACCTCTTCTTTTACTTGCTTCATCTCTGCGTTGCACTCTTCTGAAACGTATCCTCACCGAAGCCTTTCCCGAAAAAATGTCGCATTCATCTTACACCTAATTTTTCTTTTCAACGCCCTTTCCTCAAAAATCCCCCATTTCGACCATTGCTTACCACCCCCGATGGCAACGCCCGTGAATCGTTCGAGGTCACAGCCATCGTTCGAGATCACAGCCATCGTTCGAGGTCACAGCCATCGTTCGAGGTCACAGCCATCGTTCCAGGTCACAGCCCGTTTCCCAGAAACGTTTCAAGTCGCCCAAAATCAAATTTTTCACGAAGAAATGGAGATCGCGACGAGAGCCCTCGCCGCGGATCTACCGGTGAAATCCCAGCGACTTTCCGAACACTATTTCTTATCTTCATTTTTTCTTGAAATTCCCCCTTTTCTCTGGAAATTCCCTCGCTTTCCCTTTCCTCGCTTTCCCTTTCCTCGCTTTCCCTTTCCTCGCTTTCCCTTTCCTCGCTTTCCCTTTCCTCGCTTTCCCATTCCTCGCTTTCCCTTTCCTCGCTTTCCCTTTCCTCGCTTTCCCTTTCCTCGCTTTCCCTTTCCTCGCTTTCCCTTGCTTTCCCTTTCCTCGCTTTCCCTTTCCTCGCTTTTCCTTTCCTCGCTTTCCCTTTTCTCCAGATGAAAATGGATTCTTGCAGGAAATGGTTTATAGCGATCTGTATTCCGCATTCCGATCTGCAACATACGATTATGAATGGTTGAGGTCATGTTTTTCGCAAATCCTGCAAGGAAACCTGACGATCAACGCGCCGCGAGTGCGAGTCTTCATTCCTCCCGAAAAAAAAGACCGGCTGATCGACCGGCTGATCGACCGGCTGATTGCAAACGATCGCAGTTTTTTTTTGCGTCCGAGAAATTTCCATCCGGTGAATTTCTGCGAATTAATATCGCTTCTGCAATCGTGCCGGTGCTCGATCGGCTTGCACGCCGAGATTTTGACTAGTGATGAAGATTGTCGATACCGTGGGAAATCCCAGATTTAAGTTTTCCTGCAGAAATGACTACGTTTCCACGCAAACGACGAGACAAAAAATCTGCACGCTGGGCGATGATGAATTTCGCTGAGCCGGCGACCGCAATTAAATACAAATTGCGCTGATGATTACGATGAATAACTCCTGAAGCAAAAATGAATTACTATTGCAAGATGGCGGGTTTCTCTGCGCCAAAGACCAGGCCGAAATTACCAAGGTTTCGCAGAGAGATGATGCTTTAAACTCTTCTTGAACAATGATGTGCAACGACGTTTTTTTTTCCCAGCTGATAGCGAGATATACGGCGGAATGGCAGAATGTTCTTCAACGTATCGATGAGGTTTAGGAAGAAGAACGGCGAGTGCTTCCTTCAAAATCCGTTTTTTTTTCTCATCGACGAGAGGTCTCGCTTGGAAACATCTTCGCGAAATCCCGGCAAGGGCACTAGATGCGGAAGACAGACCGGAATCCTTCGTGCTCCTGGGGAATCCTGGGGAATCCTGGATCGATTCGACACGTCGGTCGAAGAAGCACGATCCGGACGGTGAGTAAAATATACCATATGGCACTATAAAGCACGATGGGAATCCTAACACGTTGCTAGGTGTCGCTAAGGCGATTCCAAAAAACGCCATTTGGTGCCTTTTGAAGCACGGATTTTGTTCAATGCAGGGGAGGATGTTTTTCTTTCGCTCCGAAGGCACATATGTGAAAAGAAGAAGGTATGTATGAAAGGTGTACAGCCTTTAAGAAGATGAGGTCTTGCAACACAGGCGAAATCCTAGCGACGGTACTGGAAACAAAAAGAGCACCTTCATAAATCACGCTCGTTTCGGAGGTAGGCCTGAATCGATGAACTGCGCCGTTCGAAGAACCAGGAAAAGGACGGTCCAGGAGAAGGCAGACTCGCGAGGGCTCGTGCCTCTGGCGGGTGCAAATCGGGTGTAGTCCACGCACGGGCCACGCACCGTCCACATTTCCGCCTTTCTCAGTGGTAGGTGAGTTGATCGAAGCGAAACGAGCAGGAAAGAAGAATTGCCGAAAGGCAAAGTCGACTTTGATCGCATCGACTCGGGGGAGAGTCTTAAAAGTACATTTTTAAACGCAACCGGGTCCACCCGAGTAGAGGGGATAGAGGGAGCCGACACAGGATTGCTATGCAATGCCTCGCATCGTTATATTTTAACCTGTTAGCATTAACTCCATTTTAGGAATTGCATTTCTGCGTCCTCACAGGGATGGACTACTCCTTGACGCTGGCCGCTCTTTCCAGCCTCCTCTGGGTCGGATCAGCATTCGAACCAATGGTGTACTGGGCCATACACCCCGGGCAACGTTACGGACTTGCATCGATCGAGATCACACTCGACTTCGAGACGTGTAACGCCGTCTGCGCCCAGAACGGGAAATCCCTGCCGTGCCACGCTTTCAACTTCAGGGAATCGGATGGCACCTGTCAGCTGGTTTCCGAGGGTGGGGGCCAGCTCGCCCCTGCGGAAGGGTTCCATGCGTTTGTCAAATGTGAGTGGCGCGTAGTAGGTCATCGACTCCGCTTGTGAACGTTTTCATGGCTGTGGTCTTCATTTGTTTCTTGGCCTACCGTTTTATTTCATTTTCTTAAATTTTCAAATCACGAAATAACGTGTTTGGGAAGATTAACCGCGTCGGCACCAACCCGGAAAATTAACATCATATATGCAGGAAAATATGCATGTCTCATAAGGTATTTCACCGTTTTAGAATTTATATTACAGTTCTGTTCACTATTTCAATATATGAAATTCGGGCGTGATGAGGTATTTGAAAAGCTTTTCCCTGCGAACGAGAACAGTTTCCTGTCTGGCGGACGATTCAAGAATGGCGGAAAGCGTCTTTCGAGGGCAAAACCGGAACGGAGTGGACCAGATATGGCAGGAAGACACTCTTCAAGCGCTGGAAAGGTTTCACCAAAAGAATCGCCGTGCACAAGACAACCTGTACATGCCGTGCGACACGTGTGTGGTGCATGGCATTCTCGAAGCAGGAAGAAATTGTCCTCTGCCATCTTTAAGGTGAGAGGAGAGAATCTTACTCCTAGGCATTTTTGAGCCCAGCGCAATCGAGAACCCGAGATATGCTCGAGGATGATTTTTTAGTTGACGGGTGGATGTAAACGCCAGGCACTTGCTGTTTTTTGAACTCAGGCCTTTTTTTAATACAGGAGTATCGGCAGAAAAACTAATGCATATTAAATTGTAAAGTACAGTAATGCTCAAAGTGAGATGACAAATGAGCTAGATGGTCTGTGAGAAAACTCTTTGTTTAAACCCATGGCGTCCCTCCTCAAATTATTTTTCATGACTTCATCAGTTATAAGTTATGATCCCTTTTTTCAAACCTGTAGACGATACGTCAATTTAATGAATTCCCTTCTTATTTTGGCTTTCATTTTAAACTTTTCCCAAGAATCCTCTGGTAACGATTGCAATTCAAGACCCGTCACCGATACCGCCGGAAATTTTAGATATAAGTAAACGATCGCGATTACCTGAGTGAAAGACGTTACTTCGAACCATGACGACACGTGATGAGAGGACGACAAACTTGGTCCACGAAAGCTATTGGCTTGCTAACTCCAGAAAAAATGCCAACTTTGGAGGCACATGCCCTGTAGGCTCTTTCGAGGGGACTGATTTTTTAGGCAGAACCGAAGGCTAGTATGTAATTTAATCACATACTAGGAAAACGAACTGTTGGCAAAGTAACTCCCTTGAAGAGGATTTTTGTTCTTCTATCCGGATTTTCAACATGAATCTGAAATCAACATTTCAAAGCTGTCAAGGCAGTGTACAAAGTGACTTCGAGGATTTCGTTGACAGGAATTGCGAACAGTTGCACTTCGCATATTTATGTTGGAGAAAGATCAACGGTGTTCGAAAGACTCATGAAGAGAGTGAAAAAATCATCCCCCGATTGCTGCGAAGTTCACGGGGGTGCATACGTTTAACATGCCCTATTTTATGAGATATCCTCAGATGTGGCAGGATGCCTGTAGTTAGTTGCAGAACTTGTCAAAGCTGGCCTCTCATCCTGACAAACTTAACGACACCAATCTCATCTCGTGGTTTAATGCCCTAAGTGTGCTTGAACGGGGAATATACGACGTGCTAAGAATATTACAACTGACAGGAGGATTCGAAGAGAAACAAAAAGAGGAGGAAGTGGAGGAGGAACAGGAGTTGGAGGAGCAGATGCTGGAGAAGATATTGACAGAGTGAAAGGAGTTCTCGTTGGAAATGCCGTGGGAAGATCTACTGGAGGAGCAAGAGCCATCAGGGACACTGCAGGGAGAAAGACCGAAAACACTTCAAGAGCACCTGCGGTAGGCACACAAATGGGACCAACACGAGCCACAACAAGAGGACCAACACTAGCCACAACAAGAGGACCAACACGAGCCACAACAAGAGGACCAACACGAGCCACAACAAGAGGACCAACACGAGCCACAACAAGAGGAACAACACGAGCCACAACAAGAGGACCAAGACGAGCCACAACAAGAGGACCAAGACGAGCCACAACAACAGGAACAACACGAGCCACAACAACAGGAACAACACGAGCCACAACAACAGGAACAACACGAGCCACAACAACAGGAACAACAGGAGCCACAACAACAGGAACAACACGAGCCACGACGCGAGGAGGCACGACAAAGAAGCCAACTGAAGGCAACGCAGGAGGTGCAAAGGGGAACAACCAAGGACCAATTCTCGATGCAGTTCATGTAGAATTTGCCTCAGGAGGTCTGGCAGAAGAATTTTCAGCCAACGTTGACGTACTTTCAAAAAAATTAGCAACACTTGCAGGATCCATTTCCGGAGATTTTTCATCAAGCTTTTCAGAATTTGCAGGCGACATTCTCGGAGCAGCAGGAGATGGAACAGGTGGAGGAACTTCCGAACAAGCAAGACAAGCCTGCTTCCTTTACCTGTCCCTTAGTCTTGGACTGAATTTCCTGCGGCATTTCTTGTTCCTTCGTGTGTGAACTGGGTTTTTAGTTTGAATTAATTTTGAACCTAGACACCCTTAAAGGTTAGATTTTTGGCCTGCATTATGGTTCCTCTCACTTCATTATATTGTTTTTTTTTATTGCAATACTTACATTTCTTTCCATACTCTATTTTATTTGTTTCTAAAAGCTATCACAACCAGGGTGCCTATATGATTTTTCCTGAAACCAAGTTTCAACACATGTCTGAAAATGATTTGGTGACCTCATACTCCTCGACCTAGTCATTCTTTGTTCCCGCTTTTCCTGGGGCCTGCACTTTCGCTTGCTTGCTGTTTTGCTTGTTTTGAGAAAAGAGGAATTCACTATTGCATTTTCCCCATGATATCTACTAAACCCTATGTATTACACACTTTGACTTTCAATTAATCTGGTCAGCTTGTATTTCTCGTTCTAAATCCGAGCCGAGAAAACTTAGAACTTCAACGCTCAACCACTTCTTGCTGCGTGAAGAACTGAATGTTTCAGGAATTCCCAGATATCCTGGTTTTATTACTGTCGTGCTTAAAGTTTTGCCCCTCTTTATTTGGTGATACGGGAACAGCAACGATTTTAATCACATGTTTTTTCTTTCAGTATACGTTATAATGGGCGAAAAGTTTCTTCGGGTTCGAATAAAATTATGCCAATGGCGAACAGGTCTGATTAATGTCCATCAATTCCTGTGAAGGGAATTTTCTTTCGACATTTTACCTAACAACTTTGTCAGACCAATTCAATATATTTTTGCTTATACACGGCTTCCCATGAATATTCACCCCGAATTGAAGTCTCGTATTTCCTGTAGTAATATTTTCTCATGGAACCAATTAAATCTCAACAATACAAAGGGGATCACAGTAACTGTCCACAAAACATGCTCGATGTGTCCCCGTTCTTTTTGACGGCAACCTGGAATTGTTGAATCTGCCGATCGTTCGCACTGGACTGATGGCTTCACTCACTTTTTTTACTCCAACCTTAACAGCTTCAGGCTGACTTTGTTTTTGAGTATTTGCCCCCAGCAGATTTATCCTCATTTTTCCATTTAGTTACCGTCCTTCTTGTAAGATCATTCGTATTATTTGATCATTTTTGGCTCATAATCGGGCAGACAATTTTTTTTTATTAACGCGAAGCCATTTTCTGGCCAAAAAAGGATTCATGTTGAAACAGCAAAGGTCAACCACGGAAGTGACCTTCACATTCATTCATACAACTATGGTGACAAACTTTACTTTCTGCTATTTAGCAAAGTAGATTTGTTTCTTTGGTTTGAGTCTATTGTTCATTATAGAGGAGTCCAATGTGGAATGCAGACTCTAATTCAATGGATTTTAGCGACCTTTCGTCCTAACTGAACATTCAAGCGACCGCTTTCTTAATCCTTCGTGTTTCCAACTGGTCGGAGTAACGCCGACGGCCACGATGAATCCGACGGACCCAGGTTATATTCACGTCATACAGCCAGCGTCTAAAATTTCCCGTTATGTGTGGTTTTATAGTGTGGTACTTCATAGAAGAATATGAGGAGTATCAGGTCTGATACGAGAAGGGATCAAACCTTTTTTTTTTCGAGAAAGTCGAAAATGGGTCCGACGGACAAACTTGATCAGGATGAATGATGAATGTAATGGAAAATTGGTAGGCGTAGCTACAGATATAAATAACTTGCAAAAATCATTAAAAACCCAAATGGGAAAGAGTCTGTGGACAATAAACCTAATAAATTTCTCGCGATATATTTATCAGAAGCCAATCTTCCTTGGTGCTCTTCAATCTGGGGGGAAACCAGTTGCAATACCTGGCAGCAGTGAATCGTGTTTCTCTACACAAGTAGCGGTTCAAGTGAACGGTGGGAGAAGCGAAACACCAAGTCGTAATATTTCGTATCAGCAGCGCCACGTTTCCTCAATCCCCCATTTCGACCTGTGTATCGGCCTCGATGGCAACGTGAAGGGGACGGAATCATTTCAGGGTCATATTCCGTTTCCTGGAAACCTTCCAAGCTTCCCAAAATCAATGTTTCATGAATAAGTGAAAGTTCAGAGAAACCATATTCATCGCGATCGTTCCACACACGTAACCGAGTAAATACACTTGAGGGTCATGGAAAAAATCGGTGAAAGATTAAGCAGACTCTCCTCGACACGTGCCAATAGCTGATATGGATCGGGCGAAGGCGTCCACCTGCATGCCGTGAGCCGACGGGCTCCTCAGGGAAGGTGGTTTTCAATCGAGTGGAGCAAATCTACAGTTCCCTCACCGGTTCTTTAACCTATATGGTTGGCATTTTTTAAACTTAGCTCGAGCGTCATATGTGTTTCAGGATTTCCATAGAGCCACCGGAAGACTCAAGAATACTTCTCTTTTCCAATGATTATTTGTTAATATCATTCCCCGATACAAAGGTAATAACGCCAAGTTAAAGAATGAAATAAGATTTTTACTTGAACATCTCTTGCATAGAATAGAATATACTTTCAACAGTATAGTAGCTTCATTGCTCGATGGAGGCAATCCACAGTCCCACAAGGTCTACTTGGAAGCTCCTTTCATGCACTCACGCAAAGAAAAAAGGGGGAAAGCACTGTAAGGAGGACTGGAAGGCTGAAGGCCACGAATATCCTTTCGACACTTTACTCGACAACGTTTTTCTGAACCCTTTTCTTATGCTATTCTTGATATATTTCTCATAAAGCACTATTCCTATGTGCTCTTCAAACGGGGGCCGGACCCGTTGCAATACCTCGCGACAGCGTATCGTGTTTCTCCATACAAAGTGCCGTTCTAATGAACGAAGGTCAGGAGATGAAGTAAGCGCTGCTTCGTATCACATAAATTATTTGGTTTCGGGCAGCTGGGATTCTTATTTCAAGTCGTTGAAAATCGGGACGACTAATTTGGAAAAGTGTTGACTTTAAATGGGAAGATTCCGCAATAGCTAGCAAAACAATTAATACTCATCCCACAACTTCTTCTGAAGAGTTCCCAAGATAGATCATATACAATAGACAACGTCGGATCATCTGGATTCTGAATTCGCCGATATGTGCAAACTCTGAATGCAGACATCCGCGATGGTTCCTCGGACGTTGATCGTCGTCGTCCTTCTGTGTTCTGTCGTCTCTCCATCAGTGAGTCTTCATTGCTAAGGAATATTTATTTCCAAGAATTTTATATTCATTCACGAAGCCGAAACGCATAAAAATAATGTTTTTCTTTTCCCTTCCTATGGTGTGTTTGAGACGAGAATTTTTCGAAACGGCAATTAAAAAAGAAATTTAATTCCCTAGTGCATAAGCGTATTTCACGTAATTATTTATCTAATGACCATCAACTTATCATATGTCTCAACATGAATACCTACTGACATAGACATCCATCAATTTAAAATTTTAGTCAAAAGCGACTCTGAGGAAATCAAACGAGACAGCTGAATGCTGGATATTTATATTAAGGGGAATATGGCCCTACAAAATGAATTTTGGTCCTCAACGGTGCCTCAAGGTCGAATTTCACTTTCACAGAGTTTCTAAATTACTAGCTCATAAATCTTTTACTGAATCCCTACCAGGCGAATGCAGAAACCGCATGGATATTGCCCCTTTGGATCTTTTCCAAGTTGGTCCCAAGAGGCCATATTGCTAGTACTGTTGAGTGAATATGACCACTTCCTAAAAATCAACTCAAGGTTTTCCAGGTACGTGTGAACCATGCTGAAACATGCTGAGTACCTTGAGACACAATAATGGAAGCTCAGCAAGGGAAAAAGAAAAAAATTACTCTATTGAGTTCTAGCAAGGTATTTGTTATCATTTCCTGACGCAAGGACCAGTTGTACAAAGCAGGATTTAAACGATCTTGGCTGAGTAGTATTGCACGTGATTGGGAGACTGTATCGAGAGGCTGTGGGTGTGAGAGGAGCGTTGAATAGCAAATTAATGTGAAAATGTGCCACTAGTGCAAAATATGAAGTCCTATATTGCAGGAAAAACGCTGCATTTTAATTGCATGAATGGATGAAAAGTGCAAACAAATCACAAGAAGCTCTTTTAACGTTTTGTACGAGGGATATTTGGGATATTTACTTGCATTCAAATTCCGTGCCACGAAAATTTCTGGAATATGTCAAACGAAGTATTTGTGATGCAGATGTGGATGTGCAGGAGGCAGTGCGTGAGCATATCCTCATGCTCGGCCTCCTCCTGCCTTGGCAGACTGGAGCGATGCCCAGATTGCCTCTGCTACCTTCAGGTCTTGGCCTTGACACATTAACCCAATAACACCTGACCCAACCCCGACTAACTGGATAAGCTAAACCCTAGGATGAAATCAGAAAAGTTAAGGGAAAAAAGCCCATGCACCGGTAAACTGCCATCATCACAGGGATCTTATTGCAGCCACGAGCTGTATATGCAGTAAAGTTATAAAAACCTCCAAACGTATGTAACCAAGAAAATGCAGTATCACCCCCATCCGATGGATACTTGCGAAGATCTTGCTGGAATTGCTGAGAGAAATTTTTAGTGTTTTCTGAAGAGGTCTTTTGAGAATCCATTATTCCTCGGCTTTTGCTGTAGGAGTTCACTATAAAAGTTAAATCCTTCTATGTCAGAGCAGTTTAGACAAAATCTTTCCAGTTGGGAATTTAATTTTAGGTAATTAATGCAATTTATTTTGGGCTCTCTTAACCTGTGGATAATGTGTAGGCATTAGCTTACTAGAGCGGTTTTCTTTATTTTCAAGTTTCTGTATCTCCTAAACTAATGTGTATGGATTTTCTAAAATAAGTTCTCGTTTATTATTAAGTTGGTCTTCTCTACAAACCTGCATATAGGAACAGGTTCACATTGCAATTGCCGGAGAGTGTCAGTGACATTTCAACTATTTTCGTCATTATTGTGCAAAATACAAGTGGTTAAGTGTGGGGGGATTTCATTTCAATTTTCAAAAAAGAAAAAAATATATATATAGTGTTCGGTGCTTCGATAAG
Source organism: Darwinula stevensoni (assembly GCA_905338385.1). Classification (NCBI taxonomy): domain Eukaryota; kingdom Metazoa; phylum Arthropoda; class Ostracoda; order Podocopida; family Darwinulidae; genus Darwinula; species Darwinula stevensoni. The sequence goes on along the minus strand of CAJPEV010002953.1, from coordinate 9,066 downwards.
GCATAAGAATGAAATGTGAAAATGATCGAGATTTGAAAAACCGATCTAGATTTCAATTGCTACTTGAGAATCCCATCTTGCTTCATGGAGTTCGAGAGTTTTCATTTTTTCGAGAGTCATAATATGGGAAAGAGCGAGATATACAGGGTTGTGCAACATTTGTTGTACACTTTCTTTTCTTTCTCTTACTTCTTCTCCAACACTTCTTTATTTTCTTTTTCTCATGAAGTTAAAGTTTCGATTAAAACTTATGGTCAGCTTCTTAGTTGAAAATTATTATGTCGATAGAACAGCATGACAAAAGATGAATGAATCACTTTCAAAGCATGCACTCAAAATTGGTTCTCCATGAAGCGCACTCAGAGTCGCTTTGGAAAGTTGCGAATGGTGCTGATTGTTCGCCGTTGACTTCATTCCAAGCGCGACGCGAAGCCGCCTTCGGTGCCTCGTTGTTGCGAAAGCGGTCACAAAGCGAAAGCGGTGGAAGAGATCACTGTTTCCAGTGATCTCTTTGGCTCCAGGATCGGCGAGACCGAGAAATTCGTCGGGTTCAGATCTGGCGATCGCTCCAGCCGACGTCGTAGATGCAGAGGAAAAAAATTCAAATGAAGACTGAAATGTACTGTGATTAGAACATTTCATAACAGAAAAATCAGTAGAATAAAAAAACACATGTGAAACGCGAAAAATCCATTGATTAGTGAAGAATATATATTTTCAAAGTGTACGGGAACTTTTGCACAACCATGTATATATCACGTTTCTCATTAATTGGTGACTTCGGAAATCCACTTTTTTTTTAGGTCGAAGAGTCATTTAAATTTCCACATTGCCTTCTTCCCGTTTCTCTAGCAAGCAATTCTATTTCCTCACCTGGTTCGCACTCAAACGCTGATGCATTACGGATCTCCAACATATAAATGCATTATTACCAATGCCAAAAATACGTTAAATGAAACGCCTTCCATTCCCTACAATTTTTTTTCGTAGCCATTTTTCGTGGAAACGAAACCGTATGTTATGAACCGTAAGAGATCGAAGGAAAGATCAAAGTAATATACAACGAAAAAATTAAAATACAGTGGTACCTCGCATAACGAATGCAATTCGTTCCAGCGGTGCGTTCGTTATGCGAGGTGTTCGTTATGCGAAACACGATTTCCCATAGACGTCTATGGGAAATCATGTAATCCGTTCCACGTCTCTTTCACTCGCGAACACCTCGCATAACGAACGCACCGCTGGAACGAATTGCGTTCGTTATGCGAGGTACCACTGTACAAAGAAATACACAGACTGCAGCCAAATAAGAAAAGGAAGTTAAAAAAAATTAAAATAGAAAAACCGCCGATGTTCGATTGGGGAGAGAGGGGCTCATGGAGTCTTTTTAATTTCTTAACTTTTTCAGCTTCCGCCAGGAATTCCAATTCCTTCTTGAATTCATTTATCGATGGTATACGTTTTTGGATGCTGCGAGCGAAAATATAGTGCTTTCCCACAAGAAGTATCACGTTCATTGGCTCGAAATGCATTGAATTCTCTGTATTCCCGAAAATTATGTCGTGTGGGGTGATTTTTAGCAGAGTGGGAAGGTGGCACAACGAAGACACCTCGTTCCAAAATTTTCGAACAAAGGGCATTCAACCAGCATATATTTCGATTGAGGCGTTCCAGGTTTTGGCATGGTATAGGTAGCATTTGTCACAGTTCACCTTCCTGGCGAGATACACAAATCTACTTGTCGGGAGAATTCTATGAAGTAAACTAAAATGAGTAAAGCAAAGAGGGGGCGAAAACTTTTTATTTATAAGGAATCTTAAAGGATTTTCCTCACTTATCATTACTATTATACTTGGCATTCCCAAGTCAGACTCCCAGCGCCTCAGGACAGTCGAGATTGCAGAGGGAGTGTGGAAAAACTTTGTTTCACAGAGATTTGTATATGCGTTTTACTAAATTCTTTTAACCAAACCAGTAAGGAAATCACATTGCTAGCAATACTTGTAGCATTTAACAGATGAGTTGTGAAATTCCGAGTTGGCCACCATAGCTTGGGCACCGATTGTATCAGGCGAACGTAGTCGAGAAAGTGCATGTGGAAAATAGAAGCTCAAGTCCGCCCAAGATATGAGAATGTCCCTCAAAAAAGGAGATGGCACGTTGAAACCCCATTGGTCAGTCGCATGAAAATTCCCGGTTAATACATGCTCGAAATTGTTGGGATGAATGTCTAGATATCTTGCATAAATCCTCTTTAGCGGGTGAGAACAGGTCAGGCACAGCATTCTTTTCACCCAAGCAAATTTATTGGGGGCAAAGTGTGTTGAGCAATGGGGCAAACAAATTCTACCTTCGACGCAGGGTCTACACAATATTGCATCTTTGATTCTTGATTCATTCCTTATTTCCTTTTACCTTCATGAAACTGTTCATTATCAGTTGCATACTTCTATAATATTCCTGGGCTGGAGAGGGAAGGTTATTCGCTAGATAATTACATTTAAACAATGACTTTGCGATAGTTACGAGACCAAAAGGGGTAAGATCTCGCATCGACCATGAATTCAAGAGGCTGTGGAATTGATGCATTTTTTCGCTGTAACATTCCCCACATATTACAAATGTAGATAACATTTTCCAAGTGTGCATGAAGCGATCGCATGATCATGTAATTTTATTGATCAGGGAAATGAAATAAATTAATTCGTAGATATAATACCGGTCATCAACATTATATTCAATCCTTTAACTGGAACGCTCGACGAATTTTCACCGACCGAAGCCCGGCCTGTTCGTACAATGTCTGCAGAAACAGGTATTCCTCCCGAGAACATTCACGCAGTATCCCTGGTTGCAGTGGTTGATTCTGCAGGAAGCGAAACACGCCGGGGTGCCTCCCAGTTCGCAGCTCCGGCGCGGGAACTGGGCGTCGGCGCTCGTCCACAGGAGGCAGAGGACCAGCAGCGCTGCCAGGAACGCGACTGCCAGAAGGATCTTCATTTTCTCCTCTCGCTCTGCGGGAGTCTTTCATGAGGTAATAAACTCAAATAATAATTACCCAATTTGAGAGAAGAACAACCAAAATATAAATGTATTATCTAATATATATCGCCGATGGTGACTGACTGACTGACTGACTGACGCTAATTCTAACCATGTTCTAGAACGGCTAAAAATCTGAAACTTGGTACACATGTACCTCTTGGGATGCAGAGTTCAGAAAAAAATCGACTTTGGAGGTGCATGCCCTGGGGGTACACATTTTTTTTGGGGGGGGAACGTTTTTCTTGAGGAAATGAGGATGGCATTCAGAGTGTCACCTGAATGTGCTGGGTTTGGTGGTGTAGGAGTAGCATATATATACTGGCAATCAGAAGGTACGGGTTCAATTCCAGGTCATTCCTTGGTTTTCTTTTGGCTTTTTTTTGCCTTCCATGTCATGTTACTCATTCCCCCTCCATAACATTATTTTTGCTTCAGTGAAGCGGAGAGTTCCATGCCTGTGATTACTGAGACAAGGAGTTAAAAAAAAAGTTAAGTCTCCATACATCCCCTGGGGGAATTTTTTCGAGGGACGATGTTTCGAAAAAAAAATTGTCGTAGCGAATTGAATAGAAATATGAAGGTAAAACTTGGCACACGTTTAAGTGACATAATATTACTGAGCTGAGGGAGTATTCAGTTTTCATGGGGCATCCCCTCCAGGCATAGCTTTTGGGTGGGTCAGCTTTTCCAAGCATGTTTTCTTACCAGCGAAAAGGGCAAACGAATAATATTGAAACTTTGTGGACATGTAGTTCACTGAGCAGACATAGAAAAGTAGCTGGCGCATACATCACTGACAAAATGTTGATTTAAGGAAAAATTAAACTTCTTTTATACATTTCCTTACAGCACATCTTTTGGGTGGGTCGCATTTCTAAATACATTTCTTCCGCCAGCAAAAGGTGAAGAAAAATATACGGGAATACGTATAAGACTGAAACTGTGTGGCATGGAGTTCCCTGAGTAAACATTTGAAAAGGAAAGAACATTTTCCATGAAACCAATTAGGGCACTTCTTTCAGTCTAATTTTCCTGATTTTTTTTAATCCAAAGAAACAGAGACAAAATTTAAAATTCGCTCAGAAGTACCTGTTCGATAGCTGAGTAGAGGAAAAATCCTAATTTTGAAATATATGTCTCCTTAGTGCAGATTATTGGAGGTAAGTATTTAAAGATGTATTCACCACCCTTTCTAAAAGGGACACATGACAAGATTTCAAGTTAGGCACTCTGGAAATAATCGAAGTAATGATTTTGATGAAAATCAAGACTTTCGTCCCTATGTCAGATATTTCAATGGGGACGTACTTTAAATACTTGTTTCCTATTTCACAAAAAATGAATGAATTAATCACAATCCAAGGTAATAGAGCGCCGAAGGCGCGACCATAGCGAGTTTGTTTGCCTGAAGGGCATACAAACTCGCTAGTATAATATATATGTAACCATAATATATTTATTCTCGTCTACGAGTTTACTGAACTACATATCAGCAAGTGTAAAATTAATTTTTAAAATGTCATAATCACAATCACTGTCCGATCGACAACAGATTGATTTCATGGCGTTATGACTCTATTATACGTATGTATCGTGCCACGAAAATACCATAATACCACGATAATTACACAACCTCACAAATGAAGCGCAATAGAGTTTAAATATTGACTCCGGAAAATATTGGGAAGTGCCACACCTAAAAATGCCAGAATCGCAAAACACCCATATTTTTAAGTAATGAAATTACCCAGTTCAATTCGTGATTGCACTCTTACACCGAGTTAATATCGTTAATAAGTGTTCATATTTTCTTTTTACCCCGGAGACCGCATGATCCAAAGGCAGTGTCTTATTGAGACCTGGCACAGTTGGTTCTCGTCGCACAATCGACGTAGCTGCCCGAAGAAGTCACAACTTTGCGATGATTTCAGTGACGGCGATACCACAAGGCTCTCAATTCCTCATTAGATAAAAGAACACTTTCAATCAACTAGTGCTTCACTGGCGATTGCTTGCTTGGTCAGTGCCTCACTGGCCAAGCGCTATCTTACCTTAAAATTTAGGTCGCTGGATACAGTGGTTTTTGGAAAAGAAGGACTTCTTTAAGATAATTACACCAACAGCTAATAAGGCAATTAACATGATGATTACATTAATAATGATGTTAACGAATCATATATTAAGTCATACGTTTCGGATTATTAGATGACGAGGATTCGCGCACGTCCTCCAGTTCATGCCCAGCCGGGCGCATCCGGTTCAAACGTTCGGGATCAATCGCGTTCCGCATCGCATGGGGACGACAGAGAGAGTGGGACGGTCACATGAGGAAATTCGCATCATTCGCATCCCAGTTTTTATCTTCCTCCGGGAACGACCCAAGACATATCGTTCTCGGTAGATTCAGTTTCTTCCATGATGCAATTCGGATGAAACGCCGGCGTGCCCTTCACTTTCCTTCAAGGCATCCTTTCGTTCGCGGAAGCGAATGGACTCGAGGGAACGCAATGAGGTGAATCTTAGTGCTGGGATTACATGAGGAGGTTTTGCCATTTTCACGCTCTAAATGGGTCATTCTAAGCGGACTCAACCATGCAGTGCGCTTGACCATATCGGATTTCATAGGGAAAAAAGCTGAACGACTGCAGTCACTCCAAGAACCTAGTAAAAAAAAAAGCATCGCCTACATCGAAGCTATGATTACCTTGATATAGCCCCGTAACATTGAAGAAAAGGAAGAAAAAAAAGTTTAATTTCCACGAAGGAAAAGCATTTCTCATACGGAGCGTGCTCAAGTTCAATCGTAGCTCTTGACGGCGTTAAGCGAAGCGTGAAAGAAACTCGAACTTACTCTAATTTGTATTAACAGAACGCACATTTAAACTGAAAACCCACGAAGAATTTTGGTCTATGGAGATACGCCGTTCCTTCTTTTGTTTAGGAAGTTTACGTTAAGTTTACTCCGCTTACAGGGCGTCGGTAAAAAAATTCACTTACTCTTACCCAATGAAAAAAATTCTTCAGGAATTCGGAATTGTCTAATCTGTAGTCATCTTTCATCGAGTATATTTCGTTGTAGCGAAGCACTTACGGTATCAAGAGTATTGCCATTATGAAGATGAGCAGCAGAACTTTCCAATTATACAAGGTCTGTCGTGTCTTCTGCAGGATTTTTTGTTTTACTTTTTCAAGAGTTGCATATATTTCCAAATTTATTTTTTCAAGTAGCAGGATAAAGAGAAATGATATAAATACGTAGGAAAGTCTTAAAGAGCTGTAGGCAGTTCTTTGAGTAAGTCACACTCACGTGCAAACGAATACTACATTGTGTTAGCGTCGAAATTTTCGCTTAACCTAGACGTACCTCAGCCAAGATTGGTTACCGACCAGTGTACAAAACTCGAACGGAAATGAAGATACCATGAAGTTGAAGCAAAATGAAAGCCAAAATAATCACTAAGGTCCTTTGGAAAACTTGTTCAGCGACTTGTCACACAGGGACATTTGACCATTCGAAAATAGTCAAACTGATAAAACGTTCATCTTTAGAAACGTCTTTTTTCTTAGTTTCGGGAGATATACAAGTTCCATACCGTTTGAAAGATATCGAACTCACCTTTCTTAAGACACTCCTCTTGCTACGCTAAGTACTTCCCGCATCGAACGCTTTTCGAATGAGCTACTGGATTTTACTCTTTTAAGACTGAAACTTTCCTTAAAAGACATCCATCGACTGAGATAAGTTAGATGTACCTCTATATACTACCTTTTATCGTACGACATAGCCACGAGGACCTTCTCTCTACGTACATGTCGTGAGAAGAAAATGTATATTTCCTCGTCACATTGATGTATTCAAACAAAATCCTGCAATGTCGTATTTTGAAATTCGACAAAGATGTTGAAATTTCGATCAGACACCAAGGTTGCATGAAGTGAATTGTTCATCAATAAGGTCCTTGCATGATTTGTTCGAACTGTGTTCGGGCAAAACCCGGAAGGGGTTACTTGCTTATGCATTCATTATTTCCTCATTTTGCCTATCGAAATATAGAAATTATGCTTGAAATAGAACAAAATTAGGTTAGAAGCGAATACATTCCTTTCTTGAAAACTTCCGAGAAATTTTTAATAATAAAGCAAATTGACATCTGTTTGATCAAGTTTTCTGGAAAAAATTTAATGCGGAAGGAATTCACGAGCTTCTGTTGATATTGTGATGGATGGACATTTTCCCCTCAAGCGGGTTTCGCCCGTTTCCTCTCAAAATTTCCTGGGCGATATCTCGCTTACCGCAGGTAAGATGGCAGAGATTCTTCTTTTTATGCGTTTATTAAATTGACAGCAACCGATGATAATTTTATCGCCAGGTCCGAGATGGTCGCGTGCCATTTCATATTATTAATAGTTGAGTTCGTATGGAATGACTCATTTATTGCATTGATGAGTGTCGTGTTAAGATGCACATGTACATTGTTGCACAGCCCAGCATGCAGATGTCTCGCCCCGTGGAGGAACAATTTGCGGTCGTCTGATATGAACTAAGCACACTCGTTTAATCCCCCCAAACAATTGCTAATCATGCATTTCATTACGAATTCTATTATAATTAGTTTAATCGTATGTTCACAGGAAATGGTCGGAGGAAAACTGCTCACATGCAATTGTTAGGATTTCCAAAACGTAGATCTGATTTGGAATAGTGACTATCCATTATAGCAAGCTAATTAGGAACAGCTAAAATACCCTAAATGCATAAAATGTACTGAAATTTCCTGATGGATGGTAATATATTGTGTAGGAAAGGAACAACTTGTTTGCATTGAGCAATTAATAAATAATGTGAATACATAGCTACGAGGGGTGTTTAAAAAGTTTCCAGCTTGAGAAACTTCCAATTTCTATGTACGCATTTCATGAGAACTGGCAAATTTTCACCTCATTCGTAAATGATAGACAACTTCCACGATTTTTTTTTATGTGCCAAAAAAGGGTTCTGCTGAAGGGGTATTAAAATCGATATGCGTCGTGTGCTTAAATTATGAACCCTGAATGGATTGACATTCGGGGCTGATCTTTCTGTGGCTGAGAGGATGGTGTCCTGCTGACCCTTCCTTAATTGATTTGCCAGGAGATCGATTTCTTAAAGTTTAGAAAATTAATCGCACCATTCATTTCCATATTTGTACCCCTTCAGCCGACCCTTTGGTCTTGAAAAAAAGTTAAAGAACCTGCCCATCATTTACACATGAAATTACATTTTGCAATTCCACATCAAATACGTGGGTCATCCCAAAAGTTCGAGAATATTTTATTAGGTAAAAGTTAAAATACCAAATGCAGCATTTTTCCAAGTAAACTTTCTTAATGTACTTCCCGCGCAGCGGCACTTACTTCTTCCACCGTTCTATCAGTTTCTCGAGTCCTTCAGCAAACCAGTTTGCTGGGGTCACTTGAACCCGCTGGATGGCAGTGGGAGCATGCTCCAGGCGTGCGCCAAGGCCAGGTCGACCTTGGCGAATCATCCACTGTATCCCACTCTGCTTCAAAGCGATGCATCCACTTATTTATGGCTCTTTTGCTGAAAGTGTTGTCCCTGTAAACTTATTGCAGCTCACGATCTGTGAATTTTTCTGCTTCCACTGAAACCAAATCCCACCTCGCTGGAGCCGATCATTTTCTTCCATAGTGTTAAAATGTAGGTTTACTTAATAATGCAATATCTTTGCAATGGGAAGGAGTAGTAATACGACCATTCCTACGATAGTACCATGAGACATCAATATGAACACTATGGTAAGACTGTTGCTGCTGGATCACATGCAAGGAAAATATTCAAATTTGTTCTCGAACTTTTGGGATGACCCTTGCACAAATGTATCTCCATGAAAAGAAATAATGGTGCATAATAACTGGTAATGTCTCTGGACGGAGATTTTTTGAACGACCATCGTATGTATTTGTGAACTTATAACGTCGACATAGCCTGGTTTGCGTTTACGTACCGGGGAGCGGCGAAGT
>CAJPEV010002952.1:9180-36691 GCA_905338385.1 Darwinula stevensoni | reverse complement strand
CTTCGGTCTCCAGGAATTCATACATCATTCAGGCACGATACGGGCGTGGCAACGAAAACAAATCCACAAAAAATTGTACGTAATAGCCCCCAAAGAGCGTCAAAGCACGGATCCCATATGTTTTCCTCGAGTCTCTGTCCCGTCACGCTGCCATACGGGAATTCATAGAGACCTACCTGGCCGTCGATGCTCTCACGACGACCCGACAACCCCGAAGGACCCCATTCCGCGAAGTCGAACGAAGATGTCCGCTGGAATAATGCTTCGCACGAACCCGTCGAAAGTCGCTCTGAATAAAATGAATGAATGAGCGGCACAGATAATTGGGTCTCCCCAATCCACTACCCATGTTTAATGAATATCTCCCATCGTCTCAATGGAATCTATTTTTTTGCTTTTAAAATATATATATATTTTTATGATGTCTTAATATGGTGTCTGAACATCATTGCCACCAAGTGTCTTGGAAATACAAGAGACCGTCTAATTTTTCTAGTAGAATTTTTTGTATATTTCCTGAGCAATGGAGAAGGTGCTCTTTAACATATTTTAAGCAAAGCAAAGTGTCCCATACCATCATCGAGCTGAACCTCAATCCGCCATTGACTCATTCTCAGGGATCCTTTCCTTCACGAAACCACGGGATGAAACACTCTTGCTCAGAATTTCGCGAACATCCAAGGACGGTCAAAGAACGTTAGATTTTCAAGAAGGGCACAACAAGGGGATCTGTTTACAACGTGAAAGGCATGAGGACTAGAAACCGGATGGCTCTTCCTCTCCAAAAAAAAGCGTTAAATTCTTCAAAGAAATCAACAAAATTTCAAATGCAGTTAAGTAGATAGTCGAAGAACGACTTCGATGTTGCACGCAAACGGCGGGTATTTCAGATGTCGACGGTCGAAAAGTCTCTGCTCGTCGATCATTCACCCAGTCGTCCAATGCATGATGCAGGCCCTTTCGCACTTCTCCATGTCCAGCCGCGACACCACCTTCCATTCCGTCCCATCGTACAGTTCCACCGAAGGAGTATCGATTCCGCCGACGGCGTAAAGGTTTCCGTCGAACGAGATGAGTCCGTGATTGTTCCTCTCTTCCATCATGGGAGGAAGGAGCCGCCACGCGTCCTTCCTCGCGTCGTACACGTGCACGTCCGACAACTTGCAATCGACTCCGGTGCCGCCGCCAGCGACGAAGATTTCCCCCTTGTGGACCGCAACTCCAGGAGTATTCTGGTTTCCAGGCCAGTCGGACAGCTCGTTCCAAGTTCCCGACCTCGTGTCCAGCTGCTCGTGCTTCTTCGCATTGGGAAATCCTCCGATGACGTAGAGGCTGAAATCGTGGAACACGGACGAGGCGGCATGGCGTTTGTACTTCATGTCCGGGCCCTCGAGCCATCTCCACGCTCCCAGTTCGAACTGCAAGACGGACTTGGAGATGTCCGAGTTATTCACCCCGAATCGCCCACCACAGACGAAGATGGAGTCGAGTCCGACGGCCGAAGTCGGCCACTGGACGATCTCCGGCGGCGAAGGCCCGCGTTTCCACAATTTCTTGACCACGTCGTACACCTTCATCGCTCCGATCCCCGTCACGAAAAGCATTCTGTCAACCGCCGAGAAAGCCCCCGCGAAGACGTCCGAATGCGGCCATGGATAGGGGGCGAGGACCTTTATCGACCACTCCCTTGCTTCGAGGGAGAGCACCTGGTTTTCGTGCAACTTCTTCCCGACGCACCATACTTTATCGGGAAATCTGTAGAATCCGGTGCCCCTGCCTTTCGTCTTTTCCTCGGGAACGGTATCGCGTAGGTCCGGATGGTGGAAATCCTTCGCCTCCATCACGAGGGCGAGACAACGACTATCCCCAGAAATGACGGGATCGCGGAACACATCCTGCAGATAATGCAACGGAAGCAGCGGAAGTCTCACGTGGCTCAAGAGTTCCGCCACCCCCGCATTCCTCGAGGGATCGCGGCTCGACCATCTCCTCACCGCCTCGTAGATCTCCATTTCGGAATAGACTTCCAAGTCGTCCCTCCTCAGCAGCGCCTGCAACGTCTCGGCCGAGACGCGAAGGAAGTCCGGCGTGAGAACGATTTCCTGGAACTTGGAGCAAATGAAATCGAACGCCGCTTCCTGCAGCGCTTTCATTTTGAGACCGCGGGCCGCGTCGAGAAGGGCGAAGGCGTTTTCGGGCATCAGCATCTTCTGCAGTTTTTCCGTGTNGGTATTTCAGATGTCGACGGTCGAAAAGTCTCTGCTCGTCGATCATTCACCCAGTCGTCCAATGCATGATGCAGGCCCTTTCGCATTTCTCCATGTCCAGCCGCGACACCACCTTCCATTCCGTCCCATCGTACAGTTCCACCGAAGGAGTATCGATTCCGCCGACGGCGTAAAGGTTTCCGTCGAACGAGATGAGTCCGTGATTGTTCCTCTCTTCCATCATGGGAGGCAGGAGCCGCCACGCGTCCTTCCTCGCGTCGTACACGTGCACGTCCGACAACTTGCAATCGACTCCGGTGCCGCCGCCAGCGACGAAGATTTCCCCCTTGTGGACCGCAACTCCAGGAGTATTCTGGTTTCCAGGCCAGTCGGACAGCTCGTTCCAAGTTCCCGACCTCGTGTCCAGCTGCTCGTGCTTCTTCGCATTGGGAAATCCTCCGATGACGTAGAGGCTGAAATCGTGGAACACGGACGAGGCGGCATGGCGTTTGTACTTCATGTCCGGGCCCTCGAGCCATCTCCACGCTCCCAGTTCGAACTGCAAGACGGACTTGGAGATGTCCGAGTTATTCACCCCGAATCGCCCACCACAGACGAAGATGGAATCGAGTCCGACGGCCGAAGTCGGCCACTGGACGATCTCCGGCGGCGAAGGCCCGCGTTTCCACAATTTCTTGACCACGTCGTACACCTTCATCGCTCCGATCCCCGTCACGAAAAGCATTCTGTCAACCGCCGAGAAAGCCCCCGCGAAGACGTCCGAATGCGGCCATGGATAGGGGGCGAGGACCTTTATCGACCACTCCCTTGCATCGAGGGAGAGCACCTGGTTTTCGTGCAACTTCTTCCCGACGCACCATACTTTATCGGGAAATCTGTAGAATCCGGTGCCCCTGCCTTTCGTCTTTTCCTCGGGAACGGTATCGCGTAGGTCCGGATGGTGGAAATCCTTCGCCTCCATCACGAGGGCGAGACAACGACTATCCCCAGAAATGACGGGATCGCGGAACACATCCTGCAGATAATGCAACGGAAGCAGCGGAAGTCTCACGTGGCTCAAGAGTTCCGCCACCCCCGCATTCCTCGAGGGATCGCGGCTCGACCATCTCCTCACCGCCTCGTAGATCTCCATTTCCGAATAGACTTCCAAGTCGTCCCTCCTCAGCAGCGCCTGCAACGTCTCGGCCGAGACGCGAAGGAAGTCCGGCGTGAGAACGATTTCCTGGAACTTGGAGCAAATGAAATCGAACGCCGCTTCCTGCAGCGCTTTCATTTTGAGACCGCGGGCCGCGTCGAGAAGGGCGAAGGCGTTTTCGGGCATCAGCATCTTCTGCAGTTTTTCCGTGTATTCCTCGCAGAGAATGTCGATCTGGAGATAATGCGAGTCCTTGAGCACGGCCAGTGCGGTCTCATGCTCGTCCGTCCCGTATCTCTCGTCGTAGATGAAGTCCCAGATGACCTTGAACCCTTCCGCTGAGACGCCATCCAAGAAAAAAATCCTACTATGAGACATTTTCTTGCTGAGAAACAAGCCCTTCAAGAACGGCGACGCAGATCCCAGAACGAACCGGCTACCGTAGTAGGAGACACCTTGAACGTTAATGATGACGTCACACAGGTCATTTTGCTCTCTGGAGTTCCGGGTCATGCCATCGGCAAGATAACGATATTGCACCTCGTTTTTTGTACGTTTCGCGCCGTCACACCCTGTTTCCTCCATCGCGAGGGCCACGTTCACGCAGTCGAACAGGAAGCGTTCGCGAAACTGGGGACAAAACGACACTCGAAAGGGAAACAGAGAGAGAGAGACGAGAGCCACTCGTGAAGCGAGGAAGAGAGGACGAGCCGGAGACGTGATGGGGATTCCGCGTCGTCGAGCGGTTGTTGTGGCCCCCGCTCGGTATCTGTGTGGAGAGAATGACGTCGTTTATTACTTGGACTGAAATTAATCTCGACTTCGCCTAATCTCTACTTGGTTTTTTTTTTTTTCGTTTTTGGTACACCGAAGAAGAAGGTTTTCCTGTGTGCTTCTCGTCCTCAAGGGCAGCTTCATTCCTCACCCATTTTAGAAAGGAAATTGCGGTACCAATAGACTACCCGGACGTGCATATAAAAAAGAAATAGGATGACCACTGCGAGATGTAAAAAAAAAATGTAATTGAATCGTAGAGACTAGATACGACGGACGAAAAGCCATCGACACGGGAAGGAGGACGACGACGTGTCTCCATCCGCCTCTGAGGAAGGCCCATCCGCCTCGGGGGAAGGCCCATCCGCCTCGGGGCTCCGATAAGGCGGCTGGCGTCTGACGACCGGGCCTTGCGAGCAGGAGAGGATGTGTCCTTCGAGTGCATGCGTGCGTTCTTGCATTTCCGATTCTTTCTTTGTGATGGCGAGGTGTGGGAAAGCGACGGGTTCCTTTTCGTAAGCGATGACTTCTTGGAACGATTTCCGCAGTTGGAGATGATCCCAACCAGATGAGTTTTGTGATCATTTTTCTTTTGCCCTCGCCCATCGACACGAAGACATAGACCATTCCGGATCGAGACGCATATACAATCAGAAGGAAGGAGTGAATCACGCGCCTGTCACTCGAGGAGGGAACGCAGTCGCTCGAGGAGGGAGCGCAGTCACTCGAGGAGGGAACGCAGTCACTCGAGGCACGTGAATGCGCCTTTAGTGACATCACAGCCGGGATACGATTCGCCTCGAGCTCGCTTCGATAGGGTGCGAGCTTGTTGTGGTGGTCCATGGCTCTATTTATGACTCGACCGTTGGCGATTGTTTTTAGTACCAGTCGAAAGCCCGTGTACTCACGGGGTGATTAGACGGTGAATTCCCATTTCTTCACTCGATGACGATCGATGGAAAAGAATGACGGGTGGACGCACTTGGGAACTGCCCCTAAGACCCAGCCCATACCCAATTCTTCTCAACCGCCGATCGTATTCGGAATCCATTTCAACTGCCCAGCGTACGCGGGAACGTCCGGCCTCGATCCTCGAAAGGGAATCAGTCCGACTCGCGACTCGGTTTCTCTCACGATCATCGGCGCGAGGGCATTTTCCGCGTGCGAAGTCGATGGAACGCGCCTGAAGGCTGCTAGAGTCTGCCGTGTGTAATTTGTCGCCCGGCTGTCTGGGAGCGAATGCGAATGGTATTGCACCATTTTCAACTTTTTCATCGCGCCTCATATATGTTGGATCACTTTTCCTCGATAATATCTGATTAGTGATGTTAATTTTCACTCTTTACTTATGAAGTTGCTCAACCATTTGCATTTCGCAGAATTTAAAAATATTATTTTATTTGTGCCCTGCTAGACCGAGTTTTTACCCCGTCGATACATCTTCTGCTTCTGACAAATCAGTGATATTATTTTTCTCTTATTTGTTGGATGCGGTGCGAACCTCGTAATTTTTTTCACCCCGTATCGGTCGAACAACACGCAGCTCTCGCCCAGTCAACAATTTTCGTCGGTTCATCGTCGGGCCATAGCTGCGGAAGTTGGCTCATCTTCGGCGAATGACAGGCCGGCCATTCGTTCGCCGGAAATGAGCCAATGTGGCTGAGAAGATTTCCGAAGACCGGCGTGAGATGGAGTGAAAGTTGCCGGGTGTCACTTCTCGGATTCGACTGAAATGAGTCACCTGTCCCTTCGACCCAGGTTCCCTAGGGTCTCTCACATAGATCTCAGAGGAAGACGATTGAACTCCCAAAAAACATTTCTCGAAATATGTAACCTAGCCCTGGAATCAACCGGGAAATTTTCGCCTGGAGGTGGGTGAGTGGGTCCTTCCAGTTTCCACGATAGGCCAGATAAATTTATTAGTTTAACCCTTTCAAGACATTGTAAACTCTTATAATGTTTAAGGAGTGCCTGGGCGCCTGCGGTAGAACAGACACCATTGCATCTCCATGTCATTCCGCTTCTGAATCATAGAGTGTAACTAGAAGCAAAACTCCAACGGGTAGGGGAGGGTCCAAATGTTACAGGGACATCTGGTGCTTTTTTTATCAACAATATTTCCACGAGGCCTTCTTTGTGGCAGCGGAATCGGGAATCGAATCTTTCGGGGATTCGACCCAAAGGGATCCCTCAACGTAACACGCTCGTCTTGTAGGCCCGATGATGGGCCAACAGGACATGCCAGACCATGAGCCGGCTTAAACCAACCGTATGGCAATGCCAATGATGGAACAACTTACGGCTTATGGGCGCGTCCACCAAAATCCAATATAGAGGATGAGAAAAGTAAAATTCCGTTCCTCGAGGAGTGCATGCATGGGTACATTTCCTTATTTCCAACAAGAAAAAGGGATGGGAATAGAAAGGAAAATGGACGAGAAGTAATAGGACGTAAAAGTACAGTGCCAAAACTTCAGTCGATTAGGACCTTGTATCAAACCCCCCAAGCATCAAACTGCGGTCGGGGGATTGCCGGACTCGAACATGGTACCTTCTGAACCCTAAATGTTGAAAGAAGAAAGCAAATCCAATCGTGTTCGTTCTAGAAACTACAAAAGAGAGAGAGAGAGAGAAGCCTACGTGGTGTGAAAGACCAAGGGGGGAATTGCTTGGATTCCACCATCGCTGTTGTCGCACAGGATCTGGGCGAGACTCGTCTTCCGGATCTCCGACAGTTGCGCTACGAACGACGATGGAGACAGAGAGATGATCGATGAGAATTGCTCGATGGGGAGTGTACGATATCCAGACGATTCAGTAATCACCGGGTGTAAAGGAATGGGGTTGGTCCCCGATGTCGTAGAAGAAGCGATCCCCCTTCTGGAGACGAAGGAACATGTCTCCAACGATGCAATGGAAGGTGGGTCCCAGCAGAGCGCCTGGAACCGGCGTCTCGCTGATGCCGCCGACGAAGAGATCCACGTCGTCCACGCTCTCGTAAACCTTTTTCATCTCCTGGATCGTATTCCTCGGGATCTGAGGGTAGAATCGGTCGAAGGAGCCGGCCCTGCCGAGACTGCACATCTGCCGGTAGTCGTTGTACCCTCGGACCCCGTGATCCCTGCCCCTCTGCAGGTTCAACGACACCAGATCCATTCCGAAACTCTGGCTGCGGTTTTGGAACAGATGCTCCGTCACCTGCCGGATTCAAACCGCGCTCAAGAGGTTGCGAGATGGAAAAAACGAAGAAAAAAAGACACCGATCACGAACTTCCGATGTGACGAATTGGTCGAAACTCTGTATGGACTGAGTGACCAAGGCATTGACGAACCGATCCACTCCACTCCTAGCATACAAGAGACTCGGATTTTCGAAAAGGTCGCGCAGTCTCTGAGTCTCGCTCTGCCCTCCACCTCCAAAAAGTCTGTCAAAATCCGTCAGTCCATGTCTCACCCTGCATCCGCAAATAGCGAATGGGAATAGGGGATGGACACGATTTCCTCACTTGAGAAGTCCTTGAATGAGGGTGTGGCCGAATCGAAAGGCGGCCACGGCGAATTCATTCGTCACGCTCGGGTTGATGCTCGGATCGTAATTGAATCGGTATCCCGATTGCCCCGTTCTGATCCCGAAATAATTCATGAATCTAGAGCCTGCATGAGAGGATATCGAGAGTGAGCCGGAGAAGCAATCGCAGTTCAGAATTACTATCCTAGGGCAAATATAAACATTTCTGTAATAAATTTTCGGGTTCGCACATTCAAATACAGAATTGGGAATAGGAAAATATGTACTGAAATTGGTACTTGGTGCCACATTGTTTTCGACGATCGAACACATCAAACGAAGAAGAATCACGCTTTCGAAGCGAATTTGATAACTATCAATGGACACAGAGCCTCGAAGGGACTGGGTTTTCCTGAACTGAGCTGGTGGTCTTCAGTCCGTATTTCACATTGTTTATATTGAGGCCTTTCCTAAGTATTTCTCAAAAGAATGGTTGGAAAAAATATATGTTATATGACATATTTTCCACTTGAAATGCATGAATCAAACCGACCTATTCTTTTCAAATATATATATATTTTTTTTAAAGCCCTGCTGCCCAGATTCCTTTTTTCCTTTATTTTCATTATTATTTATCACTATTTTATTATTATCATTTTATTTATATAATTTTTTTTGTTGGGGGGGGGGGGGGTGTCTCGGGAGGTACCAGAGAAATACACGTTTCCTACTTGAAGCTTAATCTCCCTAGCTTCGAAACACTATGGGAAATAGATGATAACAACTGATTGGGATTCGGGAATACCGAGAACGATCGGGAGCCATTCGTTGTAAGTGATGTGTTGCAACTGAGCGCCCACGATCCTTCTTGCTTCTTGATACAAAGTTTCGTCATCCCAAAATTGATTCAGTTGTTGGAGTTCTCTGGCGATCCGATTGTGCTGCCGAACGAAGATGGTGTGCATGACGGAGAGGCTCGCAACCTCGTTCACCCTCGTGTCCCCTATCGATGCGGGCCCCGTGAGAGAACTCGAGTCCAAGACCGAAACCGCCCTCCCTAGGACTCACCGGCGGCGAATTTCGGGGTTCCCATCTGGCGTTTCGTGCTTCCGACGGATTCGGGAGGTAGGAGGCTCCGACCGTCGATTTCGGAGGTTTTCATGAGGCCATCTTGGAATGCTCGCAGCTTCTTCGCCGCGTCGTCGTCCGATCCGTATACGGAGTTCCCGTCCAGCCAGGAGGTTATTTGGTTCATCTGCCGGATATTTCAGTTCAAGACACACGAGCGAGGACTATTCAGGGTGACGCGTTATCGATTCTTCACCTGTTCACGTGGTCCGAAGGAACAATCGGGTCGGGGAGCAGGGAGGCTTCGCACGAAGTTCATGCATCGTTGCTGTCGACACGATTTGAGGTCGGTGTCATTCCTGCCTCATTTGGTCACGAGAAGCGATCGAAATGAGAAAAGGAAAATCGTCAGATACCTGTAGTGGCCCGTAGAAGGGATCCTGTGGGGAGATCTGGATGGGAAAGCATTCAGGATGCGGGGGAGGATTGATCACATTTCCGTTCTGGCAACAACTTATTCCCTCCGAACCTTGATCGTCTGCAAGACAGCCTGGTCACTCGGTTGCAAGCGCGAACGAACGAAGGAAAACAGAAAGGAAACGAACCGAGTTTGAAGATGGGGGCGAAGGTGATGTCGTGGTCGACGAACTGTCCCCATTGCATGGTCATGAGTGTCAATTGAAGGTTCGGTCGATCCCTATCCGGAACCAAGGTTTTGCTGACGGTCCTGGCACTGGGCAATTCTCTTCCCGACACCGCCACTCGAGGCGAACTCACACCTGTCATCCCACATATTTATTCCATTGGAGTAGTGTCTAAATATTCAGTAAAGGTTAACTTTCGCCCGCTGCTTGAATTATGACGCATTTGCGTGCCAGGCGGCAGAACAAAAAGTAACGCTTCTTCATACAGTATGTACTTGGTGAAAAATGGTCTGAACCCGAACCCCCCCCCCCCTCCGTCCCTGCTAGCGTTATATTCTTTTCCATCATGCTTCGACATACCGTTAATTGGCACGTATTAGGCCTGATGAGGTTGTGCAAGACTTGACATTCTTTGGAGAGAAAAAGTTCTGAAGGCATCCACCTCAAAAGTTTTGAATTTTTCTGAACCCAGGAACTCAAAAGCCACTGGGTAGAATTTTTCAGCTCACAAAATATACCCGTTTTGCTATGTTGCAAAGTTCAAAGTTGCAAGGTTCATGGATATTGTGTCTTCATGCGAAAAAAGTGTCCTGAGGAGATGTAACTCCAACGTAATAATTTTCACATTATCACAAATGAATTATTTTTAAAAGAACTCTTAAAAATATGTCATTTCAGCTTTTCAAATTTACTTTTTTCGTGGGATCTAAAATATTTTTAAGCGTGTTTTTATCCCTCCCCCAACTCAATAAATGTGCACATCGAAAGTCGGAAATTTCTGAGACTAAGCTAACGCGAGAGACTCCCGTGTGCCAAGTTTCACCTTTCCATCACACGGTCTGAATCAGAGTCGATCACTCGGTCGAAATCTACATATTACACGGCGAGGCCTCACCATCCGCGTAAGCGGGCCGGAGCAGGCGCTGCATCGCGGTCCTCGATTGCCCCGCCTGCGGGACTCGCAGGTTGTTGCAGGATCCGTCGGGCGATCGGAACCGGGAGCCGGGGTCGCACGTCGGCGGGTCCGGGCAAGTGCCGGACCCCGAAGTTCTCAGCATGCTGTATTTCGACAATCCAAACGTCGTCTGGTCCGGACTCAGATCGAATCTGCGAAACGGGAGAGGCGGGGACGAGGTGTCATCGACGGACTATTATTGACCACGCCGAAACGAAAATTTCACCTCGGATTTGTTCAAGTTACGGCATTTCAAAACTGACATTCGTTCCAAGTTTTCCTCTTTATTTCTGATTCCCACTGGACGAAAACCGTTGAAGGCGAATTGCAGGAGTGCCCTGTAATTTAACGTTCGATTTCCAATATCTTTTTAAATTACGAATGTGTTCATGCGAAAGCGTAAATTATGCTTACGCAGCCAAAACAATGCAGGAAATGTCAAGCATTCAAACTCGAAGCTTTCAAAGTTAAATATGAAGCTATTCCTAGAAATATGAATTTAAAAAAGGCAGAGAAATTCGAAAAAATTTTCTGTTTTACCTCAAAGTCATTGGACTTGATGGCCATCCTCTGAAAAAAAAATCACCCCAGGGAAAGAATTTAAACGAAAAACTGCCCGTCCTCACCGTCGGGAGAGATTCCTTGCCGCTTCCACGCCGACCAAGGCATCCTTCGCTAATCGAATGGCTTTCTTCTCGGTCTGGAAGAATCTCTGATGGAAGCCGGCCGGCGTCCCCGGCTGCACGACCATCCCCCGATTCAATAATTGCGAAGAGATCCGGTCGAGATGCGACACCATCTGGACCCCAAAGAGCATCGCCTCGTCCAATTGGCGCTGAGTGAACTCGCGGACCGAGACGTCTCGTTTCGTCTCGTCATGGATCACCAATCCATCCCTACCTAAACGGCGGAAGTAATGTGATTTTTTGAAAGGCCGAACAGACCTCGGGGATCCTCGAGGCGGATTCGTACCGGAGGAGACGGAAGGTTCCAGAGGGCAACAGATGCCGGGGACTCCGTTCCCCAGGGAACACTCGGACGAGGCGAGATAAAACGCGGAGCAGGCGACGTGGAACGTGCAGAATCCCGGCATCCCATCCTTCGTCTTACACGGCGCGTCCAAGTCGACTAGAGCTTGAGGCGGTGATTGAGCTCTGCCCCGAAAGGCGATGAGCCCTGCGCCCCCAAGCATCAACCTACTCAGAAGAACAGTTGATTCATGCGACCGTGAAAAAGATGATGGGGGAAACCACTGATTCTATCATTCTTTTCTTGCAGTTACGTTTTCGTGCAAAAAAAATATAGTGTTATTACTTGCAGACTTCTCATCTGAAAGGGTCAAAGACAAGTTCTGGGAAAAAGGACAATCAAATTAGTATACTTTTCGATCTTCTGGGAACTTCCTGAAGGATGGCGGAAAAATTTACATTTTTTATGAATTAATTACTCCATTTTGACAACGAATACGTACGAATAGTACGTGGTATAGGTTCACCAGTGGTTATTTAATGTTCTAATTATAATGTAAGTTTCTTCCCGGGAATCTTCAGACAAACCGAGTGCAAAAAATCATGCACATTGCGGTTGAATGGAAACAGACATAGGAACTGTGACTCGAGACACATCTCTGCCGCATTTCATCTTAGGAATGTCACCTATATCTGGACTGGACAGAAGCTCGACTCACGTTGCAACGAGGAGATGAATCGCGTGGCAGGTGATCATGCTGGTATTCGTGGGACCGTGCCGTATGGCCGAGGTCGATGGAGTAAATGGCACGGACGGGGTAGATCTGGAGGGATTGCCATCCCGTTGCCCCGCCCAACGTCTGCCTCCAGAGCGGCAAACTCATCGCTCCGATCCGTCACCCAATGAAGACATCCATGGGACATCCCATGTAGATCCAACGTTAGATACGTGACCGCCCGTCGATTTCACTATTCAATGTCCTGCGGATATTATCGGATACCTCTAACATCCAGAAGACATCCCGGAAGGTGACTTCAAAAACTACCAGAAGAGTTTGGGTTCGGGTCGGAAAAAAGTTGCCAGGAAACTCTCCAGATCGATCGTATAGCGATGAAAAAGGCTCCAGAAAGTCCGTCGACTCTAACCCAGCAATGAAGCTAAAGTCATCACCAGGGTCACAACACGATAGGAGCGAGGAGCATTGGCATCACGTGACACTTGCCAACTTGTTGAGAACTCCCGGACGCCGTCGCCGGGATAGATCGATGAAACATAATGGAATCTGTTTCTGCCCTCTACACTTAAGAACGAATCTACAGGGGAAAACAGGGAATCCCAAAACGAGATTCAATCCCAGGTGAAGTCCATCTGAGCTGGATCCAATACCACCAACAAGTAGTTTAACCCTCCTCAAAGCTACCGAACGGCAAGGTAAGAAAAGGATTCAAAATCTGGCATCAGAATGAGAGAGCATCCATGACCATAGAGTCGCGCGATGCATCGAGAGGAGGAGGAATGCATCCGGCATCCCCATTGAACGCACCTGCGCGCGCGTCACGCGGTCTTAGCGACACGCTCGCAGGGAATGTCTTCACCTCCTCGAGCATCACGTGATCTCCGCTTGGGAATGACCGACCCGATGATGACAAGAAACTCGATGGGCCATTCGTGGGCCTCGCGCTGCATCTGGAGAAGAAACATTCGAAATGACTCACTCGACCAGAGCCTGCATTCGACCAGAAGTGGGGGGAAAAAGCACCAGGATATGTTTCACTTCTGACAGATAAAAAAAGTTCTGGCATCGAGATCGGAGAGCGAAATTAGCCGATGAGTCGCATCCCCATAGAAACACACTGCTGCACGCGGATGAACGATATCGGCGGAACGCTGTCCTGGACTCCTTGAACATTAAAATGCCAGTTGTGTCGGTAGGCATGGCATTCAAACAATCGGAAGGAAGGTGAAAGTCCGGAATCGGCTGAAAGAATGTCGTGAGAACTGCCCGAGATTAAAAAGAATGTCGTGAGAACTACCCGAGATTAAAAGGAATGTAGTGAGAACTGCCCGATATTAAAAGGATGATGGAGTTGTGGAATTCCAAATTTCGCCCAGGCACTTCAGGCAAGTGCCGGACCCCGCAGTTCTCAGCATGCTGTATTTCGACAACCCTAACGTCGTCTGGTCCGGACTCAGATCGAATCTGCGAAACGGGAGAGGCGGGGACGAGGCGTCATCTACGGACTATTATTGACCTCGCCGAAACGAAAATTTCACCTCGGATTTGTTCGGATTTGTTGTTTGTGCGATCCTTGCACGTCGATCGAGCGAAAAATTCAATTTGAAAGAGGATTCTGACGAACGCTGTCCTCGGCGCCCTTGCCATCGGCTTCCTTCTCCTGCCCGACAGAAAGTGTATGGAAGTGATATCCGTCACCCGAATGCACGAAAGCGAGGAAAGACCGGAAAGAAGACGCCGGGAGACCTCCATCGCGTCACCACAGACCTCCATCCCGGCACAACAGACAGCTTAAGACCTCCCCGGGAACGAGATGAGCAAGGTTGGGAAAATCCGACAGGGTTCCGCCCTTTCCAGGTATCTCCAAGGAATGTCGGCGTGATGCTGCTGTATTTCTCCACTGATGCCTCTTGCTTCCCCTGCTGCCAGCAAAACAACACGAGAACGCATTACGTTGCTCGTTTGAGCAGGAAAGATAACGCGACCGCTCTGAATTGTGAGTCTCATTTTACCCCACCTCACCATATATAGAGTAGGTGAGACTAATTCCGGCCCTGCTATCAAGTCCGCCTCCCACTTTACGTAATTCAACGCAATCATGAATTCAAACAGCCTTTTTCAACCAAATTACTTCGATGTCCAGTCTGAAAATGTGAATGGGCAGCGTGTGCATTTTCCTCTCGATTGTCATAGATGAAAAAAAAAAAAGAATTTCAAAACGTAGCTGAGGGCAAGGATTTTGAGCTGAAGGAATTCGCATCACCTACCCTACATACTTACTGCATATTGAAGGTGACATTCGAGTTCATATTTCCTGGCAAGGCTTGTACGTGCTTCGGCCCAAACACATGTGCGCCTGCTGCTGAAGCAGATGGGAAAAAAGAACTCGACATGGCCATCCCCACACGCGAGGGAAGCTGCCTCCCGTCACCGCGACGACGGATCCGGGTCGCCTCTGAGCGAAGCGAATCGCCTCGGAACACCGCCGCGAGGCCTCCAGAGAAAAAACAAATCGTAATTTTTTCGCGCCTTGGAACCGAGAAACCTAAAATCAAAATTTCTCACCCCGAGCACTTTTCCAATCGCCAAAACTTCTCTCACGAGTTCGCGAACGAGACGAATAGGACTCGAAAGTGAAGGGGAGAGCCCAAGCAATTCGCGCGAATACGAAAATAAATTTCAGCCCTATTCGCACTGAATCTTCTCGCAGTAATGTAGATACACCAATTTGACAAAAAAAATAATAATAATTTCGCCGTGGTTTGCTCTTTTCTTTCTTTTTATTCGTTCCACATCGAAATTCGTTTTCTTCCGTTTATATAACCCCCCCCCCTCGAAGAACATTTAATCGACCGGACATCTGTTGAAATCCAGCATGGCCTGCTCTTCGCGCTGCGAAGACCTCGACGGAAAGAAAAGGAACGACCATCCCCGTGGAAAGTCCATCGAGGAAGTCTCGACCGACCTCGTCGGACTGCCTCCACGCCGCGGCGCGCCTCCATCCATTGCGCATCGAATCGGACACCGACGAAATCTCACATCTCGGAAGAGATTCGGTCGGACGAACACGCCGATCTCGAATCCGCATATATTTCTGGCAGCACCTCGTCCATTTCCTCGCGCCTTTCTTCTCCCACGCATCCACCTGACCTCTCGTCTTTGCTCCTCGGTCCCTGCATCACCGCCCGAAGCACGCACTCCACGCCCCTCGTGAACCCCCAAGAAGAGACCCCGAGTCTCGCTCGGCGGCTAAAGCGACTCCAACCGATTCCATTTTTTTCGCCATCCGGTGCGAAATCGCGCTCCACGCTATCGGTTCCCTTAATAACCTAAATGCCTGGACTGGTTTCCTTCCTCGTTCGCCTCGAGCTATTAGAGCCGCAGCATTTCTGAACGGCTCTCATGCGCGAGTCCATGCTCCGCGTGGCGATATCGAGACTTTCGATCGTGCGGACTGGAGTCCATCTCATACTGAAGATGGAGAGATGGAAGAAGGAGAAACTGGAGTCCATCTCATACTGACGCCTTTTAGAGCTGCGACGATCGAGTTAAATTCTTTTCACCTTGTAATGAAATCCCTCATGGGCAGATGATGGTCGGATGGGCCGTCGCCTGGCGCCCTTCGTTCTTTACGTCCTCGTCGGGCAAGAGGGAAAAAAAAAAATTCGGAGGGAATTCGCCACCGACCGTGGCCTTGACTGGTTCTTCCACGTCTCTGCATGGAAATGCGACGCAGAAAATAAAATGGTCCCAGGAGCGCTTCGGGTCGGCCAGATCCGCGAATGTCATGGGGTAATTACCCTTCCACGAGTCGACATCTGGCGATCCTTTCTCGACCGCGAACCGTCGAACGGCGGCTTCGAAAACGCACATGCGACTAAACGAACCCTTGAAAAACCTTGAACCCTTATCATTTTCGTGAAAATAAATACTTGAAAAAAAAAATATAGAGTTGGATACCTTTCTCCTAGTTCGTTCTCGACATCTGGTCGAAATACGAAGCGGAAAAAAATTGCCACTTCCAAGAAATGACAATCTGCAGATAAAGAAACGTGGAAACATCATTTGCAATATATTGGCTGAAATTCGTTCAACTGATGGTGAGAACATATTAATATTTGCGAACTTGATAACATATTAATAAATTAATATGTTCTCATATTAATATTAACATTGAAGCCGGAAAAATGCCTTATCCAAGAAACACCAATCTGCAGATACAGAAACGTGGCGCATAGTCCGAATCGATCATCAACTTTTAATCCCTCTATCATTTCCATCGGGTCAGACGCGATACGAAGACGTGCAGTGCAGTCTGCGTTGAACATTCCGTTGAACATTCCTCGAGACAGGTCATTCGCCGGTCTCGAGTTCTCTCGCCCAGGCGAGGACCCAAATCCAGCGTATTTCGTTCATCTGGCCATTTCATCAAGCGTCATACGAGGACCAATTGCTCTCGCGTCTATTACTCATCGAATTCACGTCGGCAGTATTTTTTTCCTTCAGAAGGCGTGATCAAACGGCACGGTTCCTTCAAGCATTCGTCACCGCTTCATCAGCTTCATTCGCTGCCGAGAGGCCTTTGCTGCGGATGAGTTTACTCATTTCCAGATTGAAAAACTGACTAGTTCTAACACTTAATTATTCTTTCATTGCGACGAGACTGTTTTTTTCTTGCCACTCCAATCGCACCGATTCTTCGCTCCGACTGCTGGCGGGGCGGGGCGGGGCATCTTCCCGCTCCCGGCATGCCTGTAGTACTTCACCAGAGCACGCCTGAGCGTAATGGGATAATTCAAGCAGGGTTCTTTTCGACGTTTGTCCTTTCTGAAAGTCTGCGAAGCGAGCAACTTCTCTTGTTTTTTTTTTTTTAATGCTCGGAATGCTTGCTCCTAAGTGCCCCGTGTTCGCCATCTCGAAGGGTGGCTACCGACCTGACGTAACTCAAGGAAATCAGATCGGCGGTCCTCTTTCAGAGCAGAGTCATACAACATGTCTGGCGAGTGTGTGATCGGACGGAGTGAAATGATACAATTCCTTGCGCTTGACGCTTGTGCAATCCTTGCACGTCGATCGAGCGAGAAACTCAATTTGAAAGAGGATTCTGAAGAATATAGTCCTTGGCGCTCTTGTCATCGGCTTCATTCTGCTGTCCGACAGAAGACAGAAAGAAAAAATTCGTGAAAGTGTATGGAAGACATGTCCGTCACCAGAACGTACGAAAGCGAGGAAGGACCGGAACGGAAGCCAAGAGACGGACGGAAAGGAACACGTCGCGAGACCTCCATCGCGGCACCACAGACTGCTGATGACGTCTTCGGCCACCCCGGGAACGAGAATGGCAAGGTAGGGGGAAATCGGACAGGTTTCCGCTCCTTCCAGGTATCTCCAAGGGGTATCGGAGTTATGGCGCTATGTCGCTCTACTGCTACCACTTTCTTCCCCTGTCGCCAGCAGAACATCACTCGAACGCAATTCATGACAATTCGGGATGACAAATAAGGAACTGTCGAAGTTCATTGATTGCTACAATGAGGCAAGGCGAGACATTTGGGGACATACAAAACTCTCTTGTGAGAGATGATTCCTTGGGTAAGGGGAGGGCACTTTTGTGCCCTTTCAGAAATGCGAGAACCCAATACTTCCATCGTACAAAACTCTCTTGTGAGAGATGATTCCTTGGGTAAGGGGAGGGCACTTTTGTGCCCTTTCAGAAATGGGAGAACCCAATACTTCCATCTAGTGGCCTAGAGGAGAACTTCAAACGGAATCCTATAGGCATATAGGGTTCCGTATACGCCCTATAGGGAACCCTATAGGTCCTATAGGAATCCTCTCGAGATTCTTTCAGTTGCTTCCCATCGGGTGGGCGTTTGCTGGCAGATGTGCTTCTTTATTACTGGTGAATTTTGTAGAGGTGAGAAGAAAAAATGAATCTCATGATGAAGTCACCCAGACGAATCCTTTTTTTCTTTCGTTTTCTCCACTTCATCTTTGACATGAGCTTCCTTTAACATTCGAAACAATCTGCAAGTTCTCCATGAAGGTAGAAGTAGAGGGAATTCCCTTCCCCAGAAACTTCTCTCTTGCGCTTTTTTTTCCGAATCCGTTGACACGTCCTACGGTTTCCATGGACCTCGGCATGAGTGACCTTTGATGTGACCTGTCCGCCTTGAGGTTTTATTCCTATTTGTCGAGCTTTTGCTGTTCTTGGAATCCCGGGGATTCCGTTTTCCCGCAGACTTCCTCTTGCGTCTCGGACGGCGCGAACTGCAGCATGTCCCTCTCTGTCAGAGCATCCTTTCCCTCCTCCTCCACTTCCGCATCTACATCGACCACAGCATCATGGATATCAGAATATGGAGTAGGTGGAGCCTCCTTCTTCCGATCCCAGAGCTTCCACCTCGTCCCTTTGTGCACAGGTCCACGCATGGACGTAGTTGCAGTTGTGTTTTCATGCAAATCAGCATCAGGCGACGATCCGATCCAGGAAGGATCGAAATCCAACGATGCAAAAAGGTGCTGACAGGACTTACCTCGAGCTGTTGCCACACGATAAATTTCATGAGCATTCAGAAAGTAGGAAGGTCCTTGAATGTTCGTTGGTTCATGGCTCTGGGCTGCATAAATGTGGTATTCCATTAACTGTGCCAGATGAAGATTCTAAGCATGAAGGTCCATCCGATTCCAGGGCAATGATCTTTATTGGTACTTATTAGTGGAAGTTCTGAATTAAGACGTAAACATGACTTTCCCTAACCTCTACTTATCAATCCGAAATGCAGATAGAAGTGACAGAGAACTCCTTGCACTCAAGTTAATAATGATGGTCTCCAGACTGTCGTCAAGCAAGGGGTCAGCCTGGACACCTTGGGGAATAAGCTCATAGCAATATTTTTACGCGGCTGCACACAGAGAGCTCCCCCCTCCCCTTATGTAGAACAGTCCTCGGGCCAGGCTATTCATCTATTGCTGCGCCGGCTAAACTATTACAATGATATGAAATCGGGCAGAATTCAATTCATGAGCATAAGAAAACAAAAAACGGGGAGAAACTTTTGTACATTTAATAACAAGACAATAATCAGGTTCATACAAACGAGGTAAAAAAATTAAGTATCCCCATGTTCTTATGCAGGTGTTCAAACCGTTTCTGAGCGGCAAAAAAGATATTGCTTTCCAGGTCAAAACTGAATCTCTGTCTCCAGAACTCCCCTTGCTGTAGACTTATTTACCTTTTTTTTATATTACTAAAGGTTGAAATACGGAATAAAATTATATATTCCCGACATCTGAAGTTTGTCACTTGAACAGAAAGGCAAGAAATTCGCCCGAGATTAGTGAAGAGAAAATAGTTCATTACGGAAAACCCGCAAGGACAGACCATGTCCTTAAGGAGTCTTGCCTTCGACCTTCCCGTGCAAACAGCAGTTCCATTCTCTAACGTAGACCAGGTATATTCTATTTGGGTAAAGGAAAATGACAAACACTCCAGTTGGTTGAACCAGAACTTCCTATTCGTTGTCACATAATAGGTCATCAATATTCTTCTAGCGAAGGGCTTAACCACTCGTAAGAATATATTTACCCACTCGTCCACTCCATGGTAGAAGCCCATAAACATGTTTCCAAATCCACTCGCTCCCGTCATACATTTCAACAGGAGTGTCCCATCTTCCTACGGCATATAGCTTTCCTTCGAATGAAATAAGTCCATGCATATCCCGCCTTTTCCTCATGCAAGGAAGGACGCGCCATTTGTTCATTCTCCCATCGTACACGTGCATGTCTGATATTATGTAACCTCCGCTACCTCCGCCAGCAACGTGCAATTCACCATCGTGGACGGCCATTCCTGGATTATTCTGATTTCCTGGCCATTCAGACAGCTCCCTCCAAGACTTTGTCCTCGCGTCCAGCCGATCGTGCTTCTTCTTATTATTGGGATATCCTCCTATCACGTGGAGACTGGAATCGAGGAACACCGACGAGGCGGCACGACGCTCAAACATCATATCCGGTGCCTGTATCCATTTACAGGATCCCAACTCGAACTGCGTCACGGACTTGGAACCCTTGGTGTTATCAGTGCCGAATTGCCCACCACAGACGAAAATGGAGCCCAGTCCCACGGCCGCCGTTGGCCACAGGACGCTCTCAGGCGGTGCAGGTCCCTCTTCCCACACTTTCTTCACAAAATCGTACACTTTCATCGCTCCCATCCCCGTAACGAAAAGTTTCCTATCCTCTGCCAAGAAGGCTTCAGCAAAGAATTTTGATTTCTGCCATGGATCGATTGTAATAACTTGTACAGACCAGTCTCTTTGGTTGAAGGAGAAGACTTGATTTTCAGGAAACATTTCAAGGAAACATTACATGATGCGATCTTCTACCTTAACCAAGTATTATTGGGCCTGGAAGCCTTGCTTCCCTGTTATCAATATATACATACGAGTTTTATACATACTTCCTTGTTTCTCACTTGCTCTCATGCTCGACCTGATTTCCATCTTTTCGTTTTCTCTCTAACAAGTTGAGCATTATTTTTTCTGCCATTTCTGACTGCCATAATTTCCCTTCCCAGTTTTTTTGCTACCGGGATGCAGTCATGTCACGGGAGGCCTAATAAATCAGGTGGAAGTTTCATAGGCTTGATGATGTCTTGAATATTTTTCATTTATGGGTACGAGCCCCCAATTTCTTCAGTGGGCCTCAGGTTCCAAGCCCGCCTATGCCGAGATTTCTAGGCCTACGAAGGCGATAACGGTATGCCGCCCTTGCATCATGACAGTCGACTTATTTTACAGCAGGTCTAAGGCATAAGTATACGTTCATACGCTAAAAGGTTAAAGGAGACCCTTATTGCCAGGGCATGCTTCTGGATTCAGAAGGGCCGATGTTCCCGCGGCATCTGCTTCATTACTCCGCCGATGCGCTTTAATCTCCATTAACGCACGCGAATCGCCGGGGGAAATCCCATAGAAGTGAATGGTGACGAGCCGCTACGATCCCAGCAAATATGGCTTCTAATTGCAACACGCTTGCCTATACTGTTCCTATGGGTGCGCCATCTCCAGTTCTTTTTCTTAGCTCAGTGGGCGAGTGACTGTAAGGATAAAGTAAAGTGATGCAATTCCTTGTTTCTGAGGATGAGACGGCCTCATCCATCATTTGAGGACTGCAAAATGTCTTTAAGGATCATTGTTTAAAGATGAGTGCGGCGGTGTAGTGGGTAGAAGGACCGAAGAGTGGACGCACATCAGTTGGACTGAAGAGTGGACGCACATCAGTTGAAGATGACTTACGCTCGTGCCGCTCCAGCACGTCTGTCAGGATGTCAATGACAGCAGTCTCAACGGTGCTGCGGGGAAGCCTTCAAGCGCTGGATTCATTAGTGCGGGAAAACGCGTGGGTGAGAAGGGAGTTTAAGTATTTTACATCAGGGTTTTCTCATTTTTCTCTCAACCAAATAATAATAATAATAATAATGCTCACAAGGTTTTCTATCCCCGCTCGTATCTTCAACTCTCACCAACATCTCATAGTTTACGTCAGTGCCTTGGAAAATAATTATTTGCAACACCTGGTCTGCAATTCATTCTACTGATTATCACATATTTTAAATGCAATATTCAATTTTGCTCATCAATTTAGTCTCCGTATTTTGCACCAATGCCTTCTACACAATATTTAAAAAATGCGCATGCGTTCATCGAACAAACGTGCGTTGTCAATTGAATTGCTGGCATTTGTGCGATGCGATAAAAGGGTCATAATCCGATTGTTGAGAATTAATTTCAGATACCATTGCTTCGGTTCCGTGCTTTCCTCTTAACTAGTCGTGGGAATCAGACCACGGCCCGGGCAGGTATTCAGGAACGCACTCCTGCGGGCAGTAGCAGTCTGGATCGACACGGAAGGAAAAAAAAAAGTGAATATCTGTGAGGCTTTCGATCAACTCAGCATGTGTGACACAGCTCAATCGGACGAGCACCTATATCTCAAGTACCGTGGTGACGCATGTCCACCCGCAAAAAAATGTAAAATGGGGAAACATTAATCAGTTCAGGACTCTCCCTCGACACGGAAAAACGTGGAAAATCTGACTCCACAGGTGTGAGCATTCCCAGGAAATTGGCATTCAATTATAGTTTCTTGCTAGTGAAAATTCTGAATTAAAGCGTGCACGTGACTTTCTAGTCATCAGTGCAAAGTGGAGAAAGAAGTGGCGGCGAATTAATGACTCTCAGAAGGTTAATAATACGAGTCTCCTAACCTAATTCAGAGGTCAGGCTTCGCACCTGCGCGAATTCACTCGTGCCAATGCTTCCATGGAGCGGCTCGCAAGAGAGTTCCTACCCAGATGCGCGGAGCAGAACAATCCCCGAGCCTGGCCAATCGGCTCGTGATGTGCCGGTTGAATTATTGTGATAGGGTGAAAATTGTGCAACATTCAATTCGTGAATACAAGAAACAGACAAATGGTGAAGTACTACTTTTGCATTTGAGAAAAAAGACGAAAATCAGATTCGTAAAACCGAGGTGAACAATTTACATTTCCCCACGTTCTTGTATGGATGTTCTAATCGTTTCTGAGCGGAACAAAGACATAGTTTCCCAGTTCTGACCTGAAGCACTGTCATCGGGACTCATCCTCCACTTAGTACCAATGGATGAAATACAGAATAAAATAATGTGTTATCGACATCTGAAGGTTGTAAAACGAAAAGGAAGGCAATAAATTCGCCCGAGGTTCGTAAGGCGAAAAAGATTCACTTTTTGAAAGCTTCAAGGAATAAACCGTGTCCATCGGTGGTTTTGCCTTTGACCCTCCCGTGCAAACGGCATTTCCCCTCTATAACGAACACGGGGTTCTATTCTAGTCTGGTTCTATTCTATTCTATTCTGGTTCTCTACCAGGTGTTGAGCATCGATAGCCCCCCCCCCATTCCATAGCCTAAACTATAATAGCAAGGGAAAAAACACTCCTACATCATGAGGAAGCGCATTCATTTTTTAAATTATCTAAACCTTTACTTCTTGTAATTTGTGCCCATCCCGGTTGCGTCTCTGATAGCTTTAAGACGAGCTGGGTAAGTTGAAAAGAAATGCTTGCAGACTTCCGTATTGTCTTCAATGACCTTCAGCATACGGATGATGTTAAAGGCTTCCCGAGAGAATCCATCTTTGTGTATGAGAGCCTCAACCTAATATTTCAGGATAATCCCAATGTTCATAGCCCCATTTATATTAGGAGAATTTCCAGATCATTCCGCATTTCGAAAGAAATCAATCCCTAAGTTTTTCTGCATTTGCTCTCGGTCAAAGTTTAGAAAATTAGAAATTCTTCTTGCAGAAACTGATCCTTTGATTATTTCAAACCCATGAACGGGTAACGAAACCAACCCCGGCATAACGAGCTTCTTGAAACGTAATAGCACTGATGCGACCAATGAGTTTGAGTTCTTCACCATATTATGGCATCAGAAACAACAAAATGGAATTGAACGAAATAAAAATTGAACAAGGATTCCAAATATATATATATATATATTTTTTTTAATTTCCTAGTTATTGGCATCCCCCTCCACAGCCGTAATTATATGTGCAACACAAGGTATATGGATGAATGAAAATGAGACATTTTCAATAACGAGCACTCAAGTTGGCTGAATATGAACATTCTGTTCGGTATCACATAGTAGTGGATCAGTTTCTTCTGACGCGTGGCTTAACCGCACACAAGATGATCTTTACCCACTTGTCCACTGCATGATACAGGCCCTCACACACTTTTCCAAATCCAATTGTGCCACTACTCTCCATTCCCTCCCATCATACACTTCAACAGAAGGAGAGCCCCATCCTCCTACGGCATATAGCTTTCCCTCCAACGAAATCAGACCATGTTCATCCCGTGGTTTCTTCATGTTAGGGAGGACGCGCCATTTGTTCATTCTCACATCATATACGTGCACACTTGATATCATGTCACCTCCGCTACCTCCGCCAGAAACATGCAATTCACCATCGTGGATAGCCATTCCTGGAGTATTCTGATTTCCTGGCCATTCACACAACTCCCTCCAAGACTTGGTCCTCATATCCAGCTGCTCGTGCTTCTTCTTCTTATTATGATATCCTCCTATCACGTGGAGATTGGAATCGAAGAATACGGACGAGGCGGCGCGACGCTCATACTTCATATCTGGTGCCTGTACCCATTTCCACGACCCGATTTCAAATTGGGTCACGGACTTGGAGTTCTTGGAGTTATCTGCGTTGAATTGTCCACCACAAACGAAGATGGAGCCGAGTCTAACGGCCGATGTTGCCCACTGGACGTCCTCTGCTGGAGGAGGTCCGTCTTCCCACACTCTCTTGATCAAGTCATATACTTTCATCGCTTTTATTCCCGTCACGAAAAGCATCCTATCTACTGCTAAGAAAGTATGTGTAAAGTATGGAATATCATCCAAGGGATTGGGAGAGTGGACCTGCATAGACCAATCCCCTATATTAAGGGAGAGGACCTCGTATTTACATCCTTTCGTCCCAACACACCATACTGTATCAGGACATCTGTAGAAACCGGTGCCCCTGGTCTTCGTCTTTTTCTCGGGGAAAGTGTTAGGAAGGTTTGGAGGATGTAAATCCTTCGCTTCCATCGCAATGGTGAGGCAGTAGGGATTCCCTGCAATCACTGGATCAAGGATGACTTGCTGCTGTAGATAATGCAATGACAGTAGTGAAAGTCTCACCTGGTTCAGAAGGTCTGGCATGTGCGCTGTTCTCGATAAATCGTAATTCACCCATTTCCTGACTGCTTCATAGATCTCGATTTCCCATGTGACTTCGAGATCGTCTCTTCCTAAAAGCATCTGCAACCTCTGTAAGGTTATGGTCAGAAAATCCGGAGTGGAAATGATTTCTATAAATCGACGAGAAATGAATTCCAATGTTGTCTCTTGCAATTCATTTATCTTCAGTTCTTCGGCAGCGGAGAGGAATTTGAAGGCATTCTCTGGTCTAAGCATCTTCTTCAGTTTCTCGAGGTATTCATCACTGAGGAGGCCGATTTGCAGAAGACATGAGTCCTTGAGGACGTCTATGGCGATGTCTTCATCCTCTGTTCCATAACTCTCATCGTAGATGAAGTCCCAGATCACTTGGAACCCTTTCTTTGAGACTCCTTTCAAGGGAACTGTCTTACCATAATACTCCTCCTTACTGGTAAGAAACATCTCCTTGAGGACGGGTGATACCGAGCCCAGAACGAAGCGGCTCCCATAATAGAAGACTCCATGGACCTCGATGATGACGTCGCAAAGGTTATTCTGTTCTCTGGAGTTTTGAGCAAGGCACTTGGCAAGGAAACGAAACTGATCTTCGGTTTTCGCACGTTTCGCATTGTCACGCACTGTTTCCACCATTGTAAACGTGAGATTGAGCACAATGGATGGAATCGAAGCTATAGGAAACTATGGACGAAAATCCACGGTATGAAAGGTTGTGGGATACCTACCGAGCGCTTGGCATATACGAATAGTCACCCTGGTAGCACGGCTCGTAGGGATGGCTTCCTTGTCCTTGGCTATTCGACGGCATGGGTGTGGCGAGTGTGTGTGGAATGCACCTCCCTCGCGTGAAGCATCACAGCTTATAAAGGCATGCAATAGAATTCCTTCCTCGCTCTCGCACTGGCCGCAGCAGAGATCCGAAGCCGAAGCTTTCCCCTTCCCCAGCACTGAGAGCTGAAGCGTGTACCCGATCTCTCGCAGGTTCCGCCCATTTCCCAGACCGTGCAACACCACGTCGCCGCGCTCTGTCTTGCTTTACTCTAAGTTGCAGTACCTACCTAACGGAATAGATGGCAGTTAACTCCCGTTTGCCTTCAGGCTTTGGTTGTCATCATATTGCGAGTATTTGTCCTGTCTGTCCTGAGCCAAGTAGTGACGACCAATTAGTTTACTCATGGACTCCGTAGTCAGAAAAAGATAGAGAGATTCGTTCAAATGGGGAGCAATTTCCAAATGGGTAGAATAACGGTCACCTTAAAGGCATCATGGGACATTTCCATGTTGCCATGAAATCAGGTAGCGAATGGGGAAAAAAAAAGAATAAATAAGAAAAATGCGAAATTTTGTTGCGAAAAACCAGTGGGGTTGCATGGCAATGTATTGAATATAACTATGAATGAAGAGAAAACGGTAAGAAAAAAGACAAAATAATTGTACGAGAAGAAAATCTATGCATAACAGGAGGAGATTCCAAGCTAAGAGTATAAAACGAAAATAATGAAATCAGAAAAAAATAAAATAAAATAAACTAATATTTACAAACGAAGAAGAAGCAACACTTGAAAATAAAAACCATAAGGAACGAAACAAAAATGCTAAAAAAGACAAAAATGGTAATGGAAGAAATTCCATTCATGAAAAAAGGAGACTCGGAACAAAATCAGCAGCAGTAAAACAAAAAAACGGAAAAATGATTGCAAAGAAAAACCAATTCTTGAAGGGAAAGGAAAACTTAAAGTAAAACAAAGACAAGGGTGAGACTGGAACAGTCAAGAGGCAGCGGATTCCAGGAAGGGCATGCTGTTGCATAAATATATAAAAATAAAAAATGAATACAAATTTAAATTTTATACTTTCATCCTAACAGCCCGAAAGTTGTGGTAATGGCTGCATAATGGCTGAGTAATGGCTGTCACCCCAACGCGCGAGGCCATAGACTAGGCCAATAGGTCCTTATGGCTATGCCATCGGCTTGACCATCCAACGGATCTTAGCGCCAGGTCCTTCTAGCTATACCAGTCCGAGCCATAGGCTTTTTATTTCCATAGGCTTCATATTTAGCTGTGTCAATCAAAGGGAGCTACTAACTGAATCCGTGTCACGTTTTCACTGATCGATTGCAAGTCCTCCATTTGAATACATTCTTTATTGAATTTTTTTTTGCATGTATTTTTTTATCGTTAGATCAGGCGTGGCGGTTCGCGCCATCGCTTCTGCAGCACCCGAGTGACTAATCATCTTCCATTATTGGATGCCTAATGAGTTCCCAAGAATTGTGGAAAAATAATATTAATTCTTCTATCCTCCATTCGTCATTCAGTGGCGTCAGTGCACCGGGTAGACGAGAAAGACGGTGGTGTGAGAAAAGGAATGATACCTTTCGATGGCGCTCCAAGACACGTGTCAAAAGGAATCGACGTTCGTCCAGAGAACCACTTCAGTAAAGGAAAATTATTGATGTGGTATTAGGCTGTTCCAAAATAAATGTCCGAATTCGATCGCAAACTTTGAAGGGTCGTAACTCAGCTGATAATGAACATTTTTAATCGAAGTAAGCACCATCCGCTTCAACACACTTCTGCCAACGAGATACAAGCTTGTTGATCCCAGTCGAGTAGAAATCCTGGGTTCTGGAGGCGATGAAATCCTTAAAGGCATCTTCGGCAGAGGTCTGATCATGGAAGTGTTTCTCCT